>VYZP01042862.1:0-34331 GCA_013400635.1 Hypocryptadius cinnamomeus | reverse complement strand
GGGGGGGAACACGAAGGGGGGCATGGAGGGGACACGAGAGGGAGTCATCCCCCTCCGAGGGGAGACGGGGGAACACACGGGGGAGAAAAAGGGGGGAACATGGAGGGAGTGATGAGGGGGACAAGGGGTGTCACGGGGGGAGACACCCACAGGGCGATACCCCCGGGGAGAGTCACGGGGTGTCACCCATGGGGAGACACACAGGGGGGAGTCCCAGGGACGATTCAGGGAGAGACACGCACAAATCACAGAGGGTGTCTTGGCCACGGGAGACGTCATGCAGGAGTCACGAGGAGTGTCACAGAGAGACACCCACGGGGGTGTCACAGGGGAGACTCACGTGGGGAGTCACAGGGGGAGGCACGGGGAGAGATCCACGGAGAGACACCCACAGGAGGGGATCCATGGGGAGGGACTCAGAGGCAGAGACCCACGGGGAGACCCGTGAGAGGTTTCCGTGAGGAGATCCACGAGGAGACCTGCAAAAACCCCTCTCCCACCCCACGGTCACCAATTTCCCACGCCACAGGCATGCATTTCCCACCCCACGGACACAAAAGGATGGGAGACAGGTGAAAGGCGAGCCCGGTGCCGGCCATGTCCCCGCAGGGAAGTGGCCGCTGGCCCGGAGTAACCAAAGTCATCTTTATTAATTGCGGCGGTTCGTTACAATAAAAAGGGAGCCACGTGTCACGGTCACTGCACGGCGCTGGCCGGGGCGGGGGCCGGGGGCCCTTCCCAGGCACATCCCTAAATTCGGGGTGCAGGGGGAGTGGGGTGGGGAAGGGCTTTGGGTGGCTGAGTGGGTGCTGCCGTCACGGAGGTGTTTAGCACCGACGGACCCCCAGGAGCGAGGGACCCCAGCGAGGCGTCCCCCAGCTGCCTCTGATGCCACCGCCCTGCCTGAGGGCCTGGGCGAGGTTTGGCCCCAGATTTCGGGAGCTGCCTGGCACCCACTGGCCCTGCCCTGGGGGGTGGCTGGTGATGCTGCGTGGGGCTGCTGTCGCGGCAGAGGGAGGGATGGGGTCCTCCCCCCCTCTGCCACCGAAAGGGACACTGAGGGAGGGACAGGATGTTTGGAGAACGGGGTTAAGGACAGGGATGAGGCAGATGCAGCCTCCTGCCCCACCACACTGCTCTGCCCTGGAGGGAGCTCTCCACCCTGTTCCTGGCTCTGTGCACAGTGATGGGGGAGCTGGGAACAGCCACATCCCAGGGTGTCCCTTGGTCCTGAGAGGCATCAGGTACGTGACAGCCCTATCCTGGGGTGTCCCATCCTGCTGGGCTCTGGGAGCTCAGGAAGAAGGGGTGTCCCCCTGAGGGGGTCTCTAGCTCCACGCTCAAGGGACAGCTGCTGGCCATGTCCACACTCTGGTCCCACCCACCGGTGCCAAGCCCATTGTGGTCCTTGTCACTGCAGGTGGGCTCACTGGGGGAGCATCTCCCACCTGCAGCAAGGCACGGGGGGACTATTGCCTGTCCCTGACTAGTGCCACATTGCAGAGGTGCTCCTGGACTCCAGGCTGGCAGGAGGGAAGGACGGACAGATGAGGGATGGACTGAGGGGAAGGAGGGCTGAGCGGGAAGGGGAGAAGCGCGTGGTGATGCTCCGTGCGAGGGAAGCGGGGCGGCTCGCCGTGACCGGGGGTCTCTGCTGCTCTGGCCCGTCCCACCAGGCAGGACACAGCGCTGGTCACGTGTAGTTTCTGGTTTATTCCTTGGGTTATATTTATATATGTATATAGGGGAGGGAGCCCTGGGTCCCCACGGCACCTGAGCCGCAGGCGGGGGGAGCAGCGAGGGGACCCCTTTGTCCCCAGCACGTCCCAAAGCCTCGCCCCGGCAGGGCAGGGCTGGGGGGCTGCGGCTGGGCAGGGGCTGGGGGCTCATCCCCGCCACACACCAGGGGATTGCACTGAGTACAGAGAGGCGGGGGGGCCTGCCTGCAGCCCCCTCCCCTCCAGCCCGGCGGGGCCGGGTGCTGAAGGTCACCTCTCTTTGGGTTGGGATGCAGGGGCCGGTGTGCAGAAGGGCTGGGGAGTGGGAAGGGGACAGAAAGCTGGGACACAGCCCCAGGGAGGGCAGAGGGAGGGAGAGCCCCGGACCCCAGGAGAGGCTGGCAGGGGCATGCGGGCCGGGGGGGGCGGGCAAAGGGACGGGGCAGAACCGGGCTTTGCGTTCACCCGCCGTCGGATCCACGAAAGGGCTAAGATAGAAAAGAGAGAAGCTGTGAGTGGGGCCAAGAGCTGCCCCAGGGTGTCCCCGCGGCCCCCCATCACAGTGAGCTACGGCCGCGCCGTCCAGTCCGGGTAGAAAAGCGGAGGCTGCGGTCACAGCCGGGTCTGCGCCTCGGGGATGTAGATCTCGATGCTGTCCGCGCTCTCTGTGGCCGAGCTCTGGCGGAAGGAGGCGGCTCGCTTGGCTGCCAGGAGCCGCTTGCGGGCCTCCTGCCGCTGCCGGTCCACCGAGTCCAGGGAGCGCTCCTTCACCGGGTGCACCTTGGAGCGCGGCGGCTTCTTTGGTATCGGGGGAGGCACCTTCTTCTCCTCCTGCACAGACAACAGGGGTTTCAGGCTGGGATCTCCCAGGAATGGGCATCCCAGCGGGCTCAAGCCATGGTGAGAGGCTCCACAGACCCTCCCACAGGTTGCAAGGCGGGGCTGCACATCCCTTCATCCATCCCGTACCAGGACCCAGCCTGGCCCTTTGCTGGGATACATCAGTGGGAGAACAGCCCTTCTCTAGCCTCGCTTTTTCCCAGCTCTGTTTTTAAGGGTTTGCTAAAAGCAGCCACCAGTGAGAGCCCAGCAGTGGTTTGGGTGCAGATGTGCTTGGGGATGAGGAGGGAGGAAGAGGTGACAGGTACAAGTGCCAGAGCCCTGCCCTTACCTTGGGCTCCATGATCTTCCACCCATTGGCCTTGAGCTGCTGGAGCTCCCCAAACTTCATGCTGACATCCTCAATGGAGAGCTGCAGGAGGTCCCAGAAGCCAGCCAGGTCTTGGAAGGTGGGCACAGGGAATGCGTTGGGATCCTGTGGAGACAGAGGGACAGAGTGCCATCCTCATCCATCAGTGGGACGTTGGATCTGCTGGCCGTGGGGCCATCCCACCTCCCTGTGCTGGGGGCTCTATGTCCAGCTCTCCACCATGGTGGTCCATAGTCACTGGCTGAGAGAATGAGACACCCCCTCCCCACCACAGCTGACCCCTGGCACTGCTGCCCACACTCACACTCACCATGTTCTGCTGGCAGAGGCGGTAGAACTGCTGCACCTTCTGGGACATGAGGAGCTGGGCACTGCCCACCGCGCTCCGAATCTTCTCCAGGACTGTGGGGGGAGAGCAGACAGTCACTGGCAGCTCAGAGCCCTCCAACACATCGTGTCACTTCTCTTCTTCATAGCCCCAGTGGGTTTCCCAGTGTTTTTTGCCCTCACCCAACCTCTTTAGCCTTGGCAGGGAAGATGCTCCAAGGTGGGAGCACTGCAGGACAATGACTGTGCCCCCCCAGCTCTGCAGAATCCCCAGCCTCTCTCTTTGCTGTGACACCCCACCCAACTCACTCTCCTCGGGCAGGTCATAGTCCTCCGCCTCCCTCTCCATCTGCTGGCACCATCCCTCCATCTTCTCCACCTCTGCCTGCAGCAGTTTGATGAACCACTCCCCGTCGCGGTGGCACGGGGAGGCGCGGCCGGAGTCGGGGAGGCTGCGGGAGCCCCGCTCTATCCAGGCGTCCCGCCGGGGCACCTCCACCGTGTCGTACTGCAGCTGGTAATCCTCGCGGTACGCCCACTGCCCCTGCGTGTGCACCGTCTTGTACATGGCGTACTGCCGGCCCGACTCGGGCTCCGAGGAGTGCCGCTGGAAGGGCCGCCCGAACTGCAGGGCTTTGTCCTCGGTGGCCACAGCCAGGCCGGTGAAGCCCTCGAGCTCCAGGTCCGCCTGCACGCCCGCTGTCACGCTGTTGGAGCGCTTGAAGCGCGCTCGCCTGCGGAGAAAGGGAGAGCGTGGGGACCTTCGCTGCCAGCAGGGATTGTCCCGTCCCCCCGTCAGTGGCAGGGGCAGGGTGAGGGACACCCACAGGTAGGATTGGGCTGGGAATGCCGGGGTGGATCCCAGAGCATTCAGGGCCACAGGCTCAACCCTGAGCAGCTGCGATCTGCCAGTCCCTCATCTCCTCTGCTCTCAGCCTGTTTCCATGGCTACCAGCGCTGGACCAAGGATGGAGAGGAGCACCAGGCTGCATGGGCACAATGCCGGAGCTCCCCTCCCGCAGGCCATGCAGGTTCTGGCACACCTGGCATTCCCATCCCAGCCAAAATGTCATGGTTAGCTACAGAAATGCCCAAAGGTTCATCTACACCTGGCGTGGGCTCAAAGCTAAGGGCTGAGCCCAGCAGAGGAGACCCAGCACAGGGCAGGAATAGGGCAGCTCCTTCCCTGGGCAGCAGCGAGGACAAAGGAAAGGCCAAATCCTGCCCCAGGTGGGGGCAGCTAGCCCGGGATGGGGATGGTGCTGAGCTCTGGGGTTTCAGCCAGAGGGGAGAGGGAAAAGATGCTGTGGGGTCGCAGTGGTGTGCAGGAAGCCCCTGGGAACTCAATGCCCCAGTGCAGCAGTGTGGCAGGTCTCAGCCCAGCCCAGCCATGTGGTACCTTTTGTCCTCCTCCACCTGCACCCCGATGGAGTGGAACTCCCTCTGGCTCCGGCTCTCCGTATCCGAGTCAGAGACGGCCTCAACCTACCGAAGGGCAGAGAGAGAGCGCTGGAGGGCAGCCCCAAAACGCAGCGTGGTGGCTCAGCACGGCCCACACCACTCGGGCAGCCCGCAGGGAGGAGCGGAGCCCACCTGCACGCCAATGGAGGGACGCCACTTCCGCTGCCGAGCCAAGCTCCGCAGCTCCTCCCGGCCTGGGATGGCCTTGATGATGAGCGTGGAGGGCTTGGGAGCAGAGCGGGGCTGGACCGGGGGCAGGTCGAGGGCCACGGCCGTCACCTTGGAGCTCTCCAGGCTCTCGGCCGAGTTGCAGCGGGCCGTGGCATCTTTGGACCAGGCGGGGCTGCGGGCAACCTCGCTGGGCAGGTAGCTCTCGTGGGTGGACTCGGTGCTGCTCTGCGCCGTGACGGAGATGAGAGGTTTGGCTTTGGTTCCTGGAGGGATGGGAGGTGGAGCTTTTCTGTAACTGAAGGCTGTTGTGGGAGAGGCGCAGGATGAAAAGGCACGTGAAAACACAGACACTTGCTCATTTCCCGCCACGAACAGGGGCCCCGGGGAATGCTGCCCGTCTCCTCCCACAGCACGGGGATCATGACCCCACAGGGTTTGCCCTTAAGCTGGGTTATATATGAGCCAGAGTTCAGAGGGGCTGTTTGACCAGTTTTTGGGGTTGGAAAACACCCCAGACCCACACTGGCCACATTGCTGCAGCCCCCAGCAAGGGGCAGAGATGAGGACAGAAGGGGAGGGAAGGAGGGGATTGCGAATGGGTGTTGGGGACACAGAGCAACCCCCTGACTGGGACTGGGTGACGAGCAGGATGCTCACACCCTGTCCTGGGCACTATAGGGGTCAAGGGCCAGGAGGAGGGCAGCAGCAGCGCTTGGCAGGTGCCCAGGTGAGCAGGCAGGGGGATGTGGGGTTCCCTCATGCAGCCAGGCCCTCACCACCCTCCAGGACTCACAAGTGCTGGGCTTCAGGATGCTGCTGGTGATGGGTGGCCCAGGAGGGGCCGACATGGAGAAGAGTGAGAGACAGTCGTCGTCCTGGGAGCAGCCCGCCTGGATGGCCCGCAGGTAGCTGTGGCTCCGCATGCGGAAGCAGCCGGGCAGGTCCAGCGCCTCCACGGCCTGCGACTCCACCTCACCAAAAACCGACTCGCAGACGGCCTCAAACTGGTGGTTGAGCTCATCGTTGATCTGGGGAGAGCAGTGGGTGTGGCTGAGACAGGGCAAGGGATGCTCAGAGGGACATCCACCACATCCCTGCCCCTGCCTGCCCTGTGGAACCTGAGGCACAGAACGTACCTGGCCGGTGGTGAAGGAACGCCCGTAGCTCTGTCCCCGCGGGAGCATTCGCGGTGGCGTGCAGCAGCTGGGACAGTTACAGATATATGAATCAGAATAGTGCCTACTTGCAAACCTAATGAGAGACAGTGGGAATAGAAGGGATTGCACCAAAAGCAAACACATTCCAGCAGAGCATTGGGAAACGCAACCGCAGCGATCCTCCTGCTGGCCACTGCTGCTGTCCCCACTCCTCACTACCCCCAAAACTGTCACCTACTGGGACTGGAGAACGTCTCACTCAGCCCCCTTTGAACATGCCTCTTCTCCCCACAGTCTGCATGTGGCTGCAGCAGCAGGTCCCCCCCAAAAGCCCAGCATAGCCATGTCCCCCCAAGTGCTCTGACACAGCAGGGACAGGGCTGGATGCTGCTGCACTGGGGACTGCAGCTGTGAGCAGGGGACAGTGCTGTGAGCAGGGGACAGTGCTGTGAGCAGGGACAGTGCTGTGAGTGGGGACAATGCCGTGAGCAGGGACATGCCACTTGTCCTCCCAGGGAGCCCTGGCCCATGGCCCCGCTGCTGCCTGCAGAGCTGGGACGGGACCGGGAGGCAGCAGCCCTTACTTGGTCCTGGCCTGGTCGGCGCTGGAGGAGCGGCGGTAGCTGTCTCGCCGCGTGGCCGCCCTGGGCAACACTTTGGCGCTGATGTCCGAGTCGGCGCTGTCCTCGTCACCCATGGCCTTGATGTAGCTGCCGCTGCGCATCCGCCGGCACGGGATCTCCCCGTCCTTACCCGCCGGGTACCCGCTCCACTCGTCCTGCGGCACCTGCAGCAGGAGGCAAGTGTGGGAGGATGTGGTGGCCGGGGTCCCACAGGTGGGGTGCAGAGCTGAGCCGTGTGCCAGCCCAAATCCAGCCCAAATCCAGCACGTGTGCCCGGCTCCCCTGCCCTCCCCATGCACCCCAGAGCTGCAGGGACAGACCCTGGGGGCTCTGACCCTTTTGGAAAGCCCCAAAATCCAGGAGAGCAGATCCCTCCTAACAGCCACGGCTCCCCATTCCCACAACGCGGGGCAGCGCAGCAGCTCCCACCTCACGGCCCCTCTGGCAGGAGCGTCTGGGCCAAATCCCACCCATGCCAGTGCAGCACCCGCCTGACGTATCGGGGACCAGTTCCACCACGTGCTGCTGATGCCAGCACCACGGGGTCCTTATAGGGCAGTGGCAGGGGAATGGTGTCCCCTGGGGCTCCCAGCCAGGGCGATGGGGCCGGCACCCTGCCCCAATGCCCCCACTGCCAGCGGAGACAGGCCCCAGCCACCCCCACCCACGGCCAGCACAGCATTGCTGCTCCCTGTCTCCTTCCCCCAGGAAAGGGAGAGAAGAGTTAATTAGCTTTTAATTGGAAGGGGGGTGACCTAGAAGGGAGCCCGGTGATGAGGCAGGCAGTGGCACCCAGCCAGGCACACAGGCAGGATAAAAGCAGAGAGAAGGGAGCAGGCACAGGGCTGCTGGTGGCCCTGAGCTGACAGAGCTGATCTGACCCCAAATGCAGCACAGGGCAGGAGGCAGCAGATGGGCTTCAAAGGGACATCGGGGACCAGCATAGGACCCTGGGAATGGGGCACAGGTGCTGGGGACACGGAGCAGAGCTGGACCATTCCCACAGTACCCCAGGCTGCTGGATGGAGGGTCCCAGCCCTGGATCACCCACAGCACAGTCAGCCCCAGTCCCCTCACCCTGCCCAGCCCCTCACCTGCAGGTACTGGTACGCTCGGTCTTTGGCCTTTGCTTCCTGAAGCATCAAGGTCTTCTCGGTGCCGCCGGCGCTGGGATAGGCTTCACGGGCCTGGCTGACGGTCATGGTGTGCCAGGCACTCCTCTTGACCGTCTGGCCATCCAGAGACATGGACATGCCAGCACAGGCCAGGCATTTTCCTTCCCCGCCGCCCTTTAGACTCTTCAAGGTCAAGTCTCTGAAGGCACTTTCGGGAGCGTCCACGCAGTACTGGGTGCCCTGGTCGGCGGCGTGCCGGCCGGACACCATGTAGCTGCTGTCGCTGTCCAGGTTGTCGTCGGAGCTCCACCAGCCCAACATCTTGGACCGGTGCCGGGAGTCCACCTTACGGTCCTTGCTCTTGCTGCGCTTGCCATGGCGGGACTGGTGGTGGTGGTGGTGATGGTGGTGGTGGTGGTGGTGGTGGTAGCCGTCCCCGCGGCCGTCCATCTTGGCGCCGTTGTAGTCCCGCTTGGCCGGCGCCTCCAGGGAGTGGGACTTGGCGAAGAGCTTCTGGACGGAGTGGACGAGGTGGCGGATGCGGCTGGGGCTCTCGCTGCGGGGCTCGGCGCCGCCGGCCCGGGGGTACTGCAGCGTGTGGAAGCCGTCGTGGTGCAGCGGCAGCTGCTTCTCGAACTGGTCCAGCAGCGTGGGGGGCAGGCGGTTGATCTTGCTGGCAGGGTGGGCGGTCGCCATGCATTCGTCGCAGGAGTCGTAGGGCTGCTGCGCGTGATGCATCCTCGGGAAGGTGCTGCTGGCGCTGGCGGAGGGCGGCTCGCTCAGGGGCCCGCCCGGGCACTCGCTGGCCGCGCCGGGGCTCCGCGCCGGGCAGTAGGGATGCTCCAGGGAACACGGCTCGCTGGGGCTGAGCAGGTACGGCGGCCGGCCCTCGGGGCCGTGCGGGATGTAGTCGGCGGGATGCTCGCAGTTCTCGGGGATGCAGCGGCAGCGGTGGCCGGAGGAGGGCTGTGTCTGGCTACGCTCCCCATGGTAGCCCTTCATCATTTCAGCACCCACCCCATAGCCTCGGCATCTTGCCGGGATGCCCCTGTGGGCTCATCTGTAGGGACAGGGACAAGAACAGTGTCAAGATCCCCCCTGCACCCCCACAACCAGCAGAACATTGGGGCTACCTCACAGGAACCAGCTGAGAAGGCTGGGAAGCTTCCAGGGCAAGATTCAGCCCTGTGAAGTGCCAGAATCCTGGCATTCCACGTGGTAACAGGAGCACAGTGCCAGGCACCGGGGGTTACCCCCAGCTCAGGTGCTCGGAGGGGGCAGAAGGAAGGAGAAGGTGCTGCCAGCAGCGATGCAGGCAGCAGGGCCTGCAGACAGCGAGGGAGGACATGCTGCCATCAGCAGATCCTTGTTTTCTTCTCCAACACCAAATATTATGAAGTGTTTCTCCATTAGAAAGCGGCTCTGGCTGAGTTTTTCAGCCGTTGCGATTCACAGAGCCGCTAATGAGCTGCCACGGGGCACGGGGGGGCCACTCTCTGATGTCTCCATCCGGCCCCACATGGAGAACCATGATCCAGGGCTCTCCTGCCCTGCAAGCCCTCTGGATGGGGAGCCAGGAGCAGAGGTGGCTGTGCTGTGTGAGGGCAGCCCCAGGGCAAAGCAGGAGGATGGACGGCGTTGAGCCAGGCTGAGCCTGCACCAGCCAAGGCTGAGCCACCTGCACCCATGGAGGTTTGTGTGCCTTGCAGTCCCTCAAAGGCTGTGTCGTTGGTTGGACTGTAAATGAGGAAATTACTTATTCTCCAGAGTATCTCAGCTAATTAACAGGCATCGTTAACGCTCTTGTTGTCAGATTTGGGCAGGGTGCTGCTGGCAGCATGTCTCCCGGACTGGCTGCAGGGAAAGGTGACTGTGGCACATGGGGATTTGACCATGGAGACCGGAAATGAGGGACACTGGGAGGGCCAGGGCTGGTGGAAGGGGGTTGTGCCCCTGAGCAGCCCTGGAGGAGAGGGCGACCGGGGGCCCCCAAGGGGTGTAGGGGTGGGCACCAATGGCGTTTTGGCCCTGAGCAGCAGACAGAGCCTTGGGGACACATCTGCCCTAAGCCACCACCGCCTTCCTTCCCAGCTTCTTCGAGGCTGGATGGCTCCATCCTGTGCCGCTCCCCATCCTCAGATCCCACTCCTGCTCTAACAAGGCTCCCTAATTGCTGCACGGAAGAGATGCAGCTGGTACAGATGATGCCTCTCTCCTCCCGAGACAGCTGCTGCGAGGAGCAGGAGCAGCAGCGTGGGATGGAGCTGCCTCCCTGGCCTGGGATCGAGCAGCAGGATGGAAGGACAGACAGACAAACAGGCTCGCATCCCAGCTCTGCCTCCGCGGGCTGAGCTATCATCTCCTGCTCGGGGAGGGAAGCTCTCAGCTGATCCAAATATTGCTGCCGCGGCGGCAAGAAGGAGTCAAAATATCTGCGGAGCCTGTCAGCACGAGCCCGCCGGGCTTTTGTGCTCGGCAGGTGCAGAAATTCAACAAAGCCGGAACCGCAGGCGAGGCAGCGCCGCAGCTCCCCCGCACCTGTGGAGCGCTGGCAGCGGGTGGGGACATGCCGTGGTGGAGGATCCGTGTCCCAGCTCACCAAGGCGACACAGGCGTCTACACCCTGCCCAAGGACCAGCCAGGTTCCCTGAGGGCAACCTCGGGATGGAGAAAGGGTTGGGGGAGACCCTGTGGGGCTCAGCACAGGCAGCGCAGCGCAGGGTCCCCATCCCATGTGCCAGCAGGAGTGGCCACGTGCAGAGGATGAGAGTCCACTGCTCTCCCCTGTCCCAGGAGGGCAGTTTGGGCAGGTTGGCAGTGGGACTGGGGCAGCTGGCCAGAGCATGGCTCATGGGCAGGTGGCCAAGAGCTGGATCTGTGTCCCTCCAAAGGCCAATCCACTGAGCAGCCTTTGGGATGGAGGGATTTGTGCCACCACAGCACAGATTTAAGTCAAGGGGGAAAAACCCAGCCCAGCTGAATTTTGTGCCATTTAACACCAGGGTAATTACCACCAGTGGGAACCTACCGCCCACACAATTATGTGCTAGGATAAACTGGAAGAGCATAATTACCATTACAAATAACTCACTCCTCGCCTTTATTGCATCCAGCGCCTGGAGAAACTCCCACCAGTGGCTCCCCATCACCACCTCCCTCTGATGTCTCTCCCCATTGCGAGGGTCAGCACAGGGAAGAGAGGGGGTCTGTAGTCCCTGGTGCTCCAGGCCATCCTGAAATTCAGCCTCCTGCTTAATTTCCCATGGGAGCACTTGGCAGAGGCAGTTCCACTTCCCAGCAGCTGCCCCATGAGATCTCTGCCTTGGAGGCAGCGCCGTGCCAACGCCCAGGGCTACAGGGATTCAGGGCAGACCCACCATGAGCCTGAGCTTCCCTGGGACCCCACAGCACCAGGATCCTCCCATCTTTCCTCCAGCTCCAGGGAAACCAGCAGGGAGGTGAGAGGAAAACAAAACCCCACCACAATGTCTGGGTCTGGCAAACCACCCTGCCACAGGGCGAGACTGGGTTTTCCAACACTTCCAGGTCTAACTCCAAGAGCTGGGGTTGATGGCCCTGCACTCAGGGGGTCCTGGCCCCCTGCCCTTCCCCAGCAGCCCCACCACGGGCAGCCCATGCTGGGGTCCCAGTGAATCCTGTTGGTGGCACTCACCGCCCGGCACTCAGGGGGATGCTGTCCTCATGGCCTCACCAGCAGCAGCTCCTCCACGCTGGGAATCCCTGGGGCAGCAGGCTGTGGGGGAGGAACAGGATGGGGATGAAACCAGAGCAAGGGTGTTCCCCCCCAAAACCAGCCTGAGCCACCTCCCTGTGTATTTTTTATCAGCCCAGCCTTCCATCCTCCCCTGAGGCCACCCCACACCAGCTCAGCAATGGGGACAGCTCCGCACGGCCACGGCCACGTGTTTCACCCAGTTTAGCCCCAAAACCATCCCCAGTCCCATCCTGTTATGCAATTCCCTGCCAGCGGGTGCCAGAGCCGGCCCAGCGGCCACCTCGCCATCGACTTTCATTTGCTCCAGCTCCGGCCGCTCGCTCCACAAAGCCTCCTCCCGCCACCCCGCCTTTCCAGCGTCACCAAAGGGACTTTTATTCCACCTTCCAGCCCGGGAGAGGTGCGAGCTCGGCCCGTTCTGCTCTGCAAATTAATGCGAGGTTCTGCCAGCTTGGGTCCTGCTGGGGACCTTTACGGCTTGGGATGAAAGCAGGAGAGAACAAACACGCAGCGTGAGCGCCCGGCACCGCGCACGAGCTGGAGCCGGGGAAAAAAATAAAATAAAGTGGTTTTCCCACTTAGGGGCTGAACAAATTTGATCTACGGCCGTCGGACGAAAATAAATATGGAATACCGCCAGGTCGTTTCCACCGTGCTTTTAATCTATTTACTCTTTCCCCGCTCATTGTAAGCGAGAAGGATTGTGGAAAGCAAACATTTTATTTTATTACTAATTGCTCTGTTATTTTATGAGGCTGAATTAGTAAAATTTACTCAGTCTGGAGGAAAAAAAGAGGGGCTTAGTAAGAGATCACCTAATTTAGCAGAGAAAGGGGAAAGAGAAAGGGGAAAGGCGAAGAAAGGGAAAGGGAATAAAAAAGGAAAGGGGAAAAAAGAGGAAAAGGAAAGAGAAAAGGGGGAAGGGGAAAAAGGAAAAGGGAAAGAGGAGAAGGGAAAGAGGAAAACAGTGTGAGCAGGATGCAAAGATCACAGAAAATACACTGACTGCAGTCAGGAAATGAAAACCAATTACTGTTAATAAAAGAAAGCAGAGCAGCTGCAGGCAGGCACTGCCTGCAGAGGGCTGTGAGGGGCAGGATCCAACCGGGCACCGCTGGAAAAAAGGGATGAGGCAAGATTTTTTAAAAGTCATGAAAGATGCACACAAGCTGAGGATTTGCAAATATGAGTGGAGCAGGAAGTGTTTACTGAGGCCACTGGGAAGGCCACAGAAGCCAGCACAGCTGGCTGGGACCCCAACAGGGCTGGGGGGCTCTAGCACTCCAAAAAATCGGGAGGACCCTGACACCCTGACATAACTGGGGGGCTTTGGCACCCCGAAGATGGGGGCATCTCCCCTGGCTCAGCCCCGCTCTGATACATCCCTTCTCCCTGAGCACGGGTATTTCCCAGGCACCAACCCCAAATCCACGGTGCCCCAGGGCTCCAGTCCAGCCGGGAGGCTGAGGACAGGCCGTTCGACGGGCTGGGCACGTTATTAAGCACATGATTAATTTTGGCACCAGCCCCAGCTGCCTGACAGCTCCTTCTCCAGGGCTGGGAGAGCGAGCGCAAGAGGTGCTGCCTCTGCTGATGCAGCGGTTGGTGGGATGAAAAATCCTGCAATGCAGCACTGCTTCTTAATGAGCCATTTGTCTTTGAGTCTTCTTCACTCATTACCATGCCGGGAGAGGGATGGGAGTTGCCCCACGTCCCCATCTGAGCAATTACTCCTGGAGCAGAGCGAGGAAATACGGCCACGACGCGCCCAGCTGCCAGGGATCCCGGCACGGCCGCCAGTGCTGGGACTTCCCGCCACAACACCACTGACTCGGGCTGCTGCCACCACGGGGGAACAGGAACCCCCTCCCTGCACAGCACACACAGCCCAGGACCACCCACCCTGGCCCCAGAGCTGATTCTCTGGGGGCAAGAGCTGTGCTGCTGTGCTGGGTGTGCAAAGGAGCTGGAGCATCCTGGGGAAGCCAAGGCAAAGGCAGCGGAGGAAGGAGTCTGGCATTCCATCCCTGCAAAGCCCAAACCAGATCTCGGTGGAAGAGCCACATCTTCAAAAGCCCTTTAAGATGGGGAGCACCTGGGATCTCAGGAAGCTGGCTGAGAAGGAAAGAGGTGGCACAGGGAATGAGGCATGGCAGCATCCAGAGGAAGGACTGGCAGGGGTGAGAAGCCAGCAGCCCCATGGCACAGGCACCTCCAGCCCCCTTGGCCTCGCAGCAATGCTCCTCCTGCCCACAGGAGCCAGGACATGGCACACAGGGCATCGACTGCCAGAGGTGGGATCCCACAGCCAGAGTGTCCGCAGTGAGTTGTGGGACCACCGTGGAAGGGCCCCCAGGCCAGGCAGGGCTCCAGGGACCCCAGCCCACGCCAGCTGGCACAGGGATTGTGGGCACTGAGGCGCACGGATGAGCACCCATCACCGGTGATGCCCACGGACAGCTCCCCTCCCATGGACACACTCGACATCTGCCCACACTGCCTGGGGCCAGCAGCAGCCAGCACGCTCCTGCAGTGCCTCCAGCCCTGCTGGGAAAGGGGGACATGCAGGTGACACCGAGGAGAGACCACAGCCTGCTGTTCACCTGCAGTGAAAGGAAGGGACAAGCAGGGACATTGCCCTGTGCTGTGCTTGCCCTGGGGGCTCTGCCCACACTCCCATGGGCACTCCAGGCACCAGTGGTGCCCCAGTGGGCTCCAGCAGCTCCCAGGAGTTCAATCTGCCTGTGCCAGAGGCACCAGGGGCCATGGCAGCCCCCTCAGGCCCTGCAGCTGTGCCAGGGGCCCCAGCTGGCAGCGGTGCTGGATGCACCCCATTTCCCCATCACCCCCATTTTTCCCTCTCACCCATATGGAGCCACCAGCTAGGCCACGCTGCCGAGGCTTAAAGAGCCACTTACTCCCCATCCATGCCGTGTAATGACTTAAGCCAGGGATCACTCCAAAGCCTCTTTGGTGAGCTTGGGGCAGCACAGCCTTAGCACTGAGCGTGGCAGCAGCGACAGCTCTGGCCATCTCCTGCCCATTTCCTCCAAGCCCCTGGGCAGGCTGACCCTTCCATCCCCAGCTTCACTCCCACTGAGCCCCCAGCAGGCTGGCACTGCCATCCCTGTTTTGCTCCTGCCAAGTGCTTGGCTGAGCCAGGGCTGTCACCTGTCACCAGCTTTGCTCCTCTTCCTGCTTTCCCCGGGACGAGGCACTCTCTGCTCCAACCCCAAATAACACCAATCCCAACCAGTTCCCTTCAGGGCACCTCCCCCTCCCACGGGCCCGCAGGGGCCGGAGTTTCCAGGAACAGCGAGGAAGCAGAGCCCCGGTCCCGGTGCCAGCAGGGGTGTTCCGGGCCATCACGTCCCATTCCCCCTGGGGCCAGGGCTGGGATGAGCACAGCAAGCCCCAGGCATGGCACAGCCCAGCTTGCCAGCAGAGGACACAAACTGCTGCTTTAATGGATGGGCTTAATTTGCAAAGCTGATGAAAACCTAAATATTTAAATACATAATTCTGCACAATGCTCTTAGCGCGGGGACAGAGCACGGGGAGGGGGGGCACAGCTGGTGAGTGAGGACACAGTAGGCGTGGGGATGCTCTGGTGGGACCACCTGGATCACCTGGGCCAAGAGCACCTCCATCACAATTTGGGGACCATGTACACCCTTGTCCCCAAAGCCAGCAGCACCCGCAGGATGAGTGCCATGGGGAGCTCTACTGCTGGCACTGAAGACCTGCTCCACCACCCAGAAGCATCCCAGAGAGAAATGTGGGGAAAAGGGAGCGTGGTCCAAGCCAGGGAGCTGTGAAGGGCAGCAGGACGAGCCCCCATGGAGATTACACCACCGATATTCCTGTTACAACAGCTTAGAGATAAAAGAGATTTGCTGGATTTGCCAGCAATACAAATTGAATATTTAATTTTAGCTGCAGGGGAGGAGCGGGGGCTCATCCCAGGGGTGCACGGAGGTGTGCAGGTGGTGGGCCTGGAGAGATGTTTCCAGCTCCTGGGGGAAAACTGGTGTCAGAGCCATCCCCACGAGTCAGAGGGGCTGGGCATTGTCATGGCAGTGGGACTGGGCACCCTCTGCCCAACCTGCCCCTAATCCCACCAGCCACTCACCAGCTGCCAATGGCATGGCACAGCCTCTGCCAGCACGTGGAGCTCCTGCAGGATCATTCTCTGATGAATCACATGTGTGTGAGCCCAGCACCAGCTCTGGGGGTGCTCAGGAGGGAGCCTGACCCCACATGCTGCCCCTGGGCCAGTCCTGAGCCAATGCTGCTTCACTGTGCTCCCCTCTGCCCTCACCAGGACGTACCCAACGAGGCTGTGCCTGGCTGAGGATGTCCCTGGATGAGGCCATTTGCCACCCAGGGCATGGACTTTGCAGGGAATGGGGCTGGAGGCAGCAGGGAGAGAGACAGACCTGAGTATCCTGTGGGATGGGGTGGAGAAACCCCCAAGGGGACCCAGCCACCCTCTACCAAGCCAGAGCAGAGACAGAGAACAAGCAGCAACAGCCCCCTTCCAGCTGTGAGAACGGGGCTGCTGGCTGTCCCCAAGGCCAGCACAGGGTCCCCAGGGTGCCACCGAGCCAGGTGCCCATCCTGGCTCACCACTCCATGGCCGGTGTGCCAGCACACACAGGTGCCAGCGCAGGGCGGGCTGGGGGAGGATGGCAGAAGATGAATGAGGGAGTCGGGAGGCTAATGGCATTGTCTGGAAAGTAGGTCGTGTGCTGAGCAAAAAGATATTTATATCAAAGCTCGTTCCCCCGCAGAAGCTCCCGAGCTGGGTACAGGCAGCACCACGAGCCCATGGCCGCTGCTCTGCACCCCCGTGACACCCGTGTGGCACCTCATGGCACTCCACACCCCCACGGCACCCCCTGCCCGGCTCCACGCCCAGCTCTGCCACCCTGGGCCCCCACCAGCCCCAGGGCTGCCCTGCTCAGGGGTGGCAGTGCTGGAGGTGAAGTCATCCCGATGGAATGGGAGCCACGGCAGCTTTGCCTTTTTCTGACCTGGCTGCAGGCTCTGGGCACCGAATGGCACAGAGTTATTTTTATTTTAATGCAACCTTTGCCAAGGTGTGATGCTGCCCTGGATGCTCCTCAGATGGGCACAGCCAGCCCAGGATGGCCACGGAGGGTCCTGCCCAGCCCAGCCTCAGGCCAGCTGCACCACCCTGGCCTCTCCCAGCACCCAGCTCTGCCCATGCTCCTCACATCCCACATCACCCCCGACATCAGCCTGGGCCAAGTCTCAGCCTTGTTTCGAAGCTCAGCCACCTCCTTTCCTGCTGGGAGGAGACCTGTGCCCCAAGATCCCTCCCTCACACCTCCAGCCTTCCCAGAAAAGCCAAGAAATCATCCCAGAGGGCCCAGATGGAGTCAAGCGGTTTTGCCCCCTCTGGCCATGCTGCCCCAGCTGTGGACATGACCCAGCAGCAGCCATGGGGCCATCCAGCCCTGCTCTCCTGTGCCCATCCCCATCCCACACCTGGCAGCCTGTGATCCAGCACGGGAGCAGGTTCATTTCCCATAATAGCTGTGTCGGCTGAATTTACAGCCTCGCTCCAAGTTATTAATAATAATGGCCTCACTCTTAAGTAGGGCTTTTCATCTGCCTCAGAGCCCTTTCCAGAGGACGTCTGCAGCATTATCACCATTTTATTCTCGTTTCAGTGGGCACAAGAGTGAGATGGAGAAGGGGCAGCTGATCTGTGGTGTGGAGTGCACGGTCCCATGGGGAGCCCGGCCACGAAACCCCCAGGGAGGCTGCAATGCCAGGGGCCTGTCAGGATGCAGCCACAGCCTCAAGGCTCCTGCCAGCCGTGCCGTGGTGATTTACACCAGCAGCGAGCCCGGGCCCTGCCGCACGGATAAATCCACTTCAGGCAGCAATAAACCAGCGTCACCACATCGGTAATCCGCAGCGCTGCCACCGCCGTGAGGAATCCAGGGGCAACGCACATGTGCCGATAAATCCCGGACTTGTCTCAGCAGGGAGGTCCCTGGGGTGGAAATCCCCGCTGGAGCCGTGGCCGGAGGGGTGGGTGCAACCAGGCTTTCATGGGAGATACCAGCAAGGGAGACCCTGGGGATGGATCCAGCACATGGGACTGGCAGCGGCCACGTGGGACCGGGGACATCCCCGAAACGCCCCCTCCGTGTCCCCCCGTGGTGCCCACCCACCCCGGGCGGCTCCGGTGTCTCCCTGCTGTGTGCCACAGCGGGGCTCGATGGGCAGATTTATTCCCCTGTAAGAGAGCTTTGATCTGAAGTTATTTTTTGTTTACTGGCAACAAGGTATTGTAAATACATCTTTGCCGATAATTATAGAGTCTGGGCGCACACCTTAATCTCCATAAAATATCAGATGCTACAATTTGCCTGATTTAATGAGATTGGAGGCTGATAAGCCGCTGAGCTAAGCTGTAAACTTGGGGGGGAGGAGGGAAATGATTGCAAATGTGCTAAACCGCCTTCGTCCTCCTCCTCCTCCTGCTGCTGCCACGTGCCCAGCCCGGGAGCGTGTGCCCAGCCCCGTAGCCCCCTGCCCAGCTCCTGGGGTGTGCCCGGGCTGCGCCACAGCAGCTTCACGCAGGGATGGGCATTTAGGGCAAACGGAGCTTTTTATACAATTTACCTCATTAAAACTCCAAGAGCTGAGCGCGGCACCGGGCTGTGGCCGGGGGCTGTGCCTCGGCACACTCTGTTCCCCGTGGGCCCCGTGCCTTGCCAGGGGGCAGCCAGCACAGCCTCAGTGCCAGGCTGGGTCCATGTGCCAGCTGAGGTGTGAGGACAGGGTCCCCATGGGGCACAGGGGCACGGCTGGGCTGCACAGGCAGGTCAGGATGGACGTGTGTCCAAATGTGTCCATGTAGGTCCAGGTGTGTCCAGGTGTGTCCAGGCACGCACAGCCCTACCTGGCATCACTGGCCATGCCAAGGGCAAGCTGGGCTGAGGGGTCTGTGCCACCCAAGGCCACCCTCCTGCACGTGTACAGCCATGCCCTCACCATGTCCCTCCACAGACACGGGGGTTTGTGCAGTTCCAGGTGCCCGGGGTGGGGATCCCCTCCTGCAGGGATGGGGGGCCCTGCCTGGAAAGCAAGAGGCTCCTCCTGGTAACGAGCAGCCCCGTTTCCACAGCAACCTTAAAGGCCCACAGGTGCCTCACCAGCAGACCAGCTCTGGCATTTCTGGGGGACACTCAGCCCATGCCCCTGCCCAGCACCCTGGCCTCAAACAACAGCACCCCTTCCCCCAGCCCATCTCCCCCAGGTACCACCTGGGCTCACCCACAGCCCCCTCCCTGCACTGAGACCCCCAAAGGGTGCAGACCCCCTGCAGCAAGAGAGACAGGACCCCCCCAAAATACCCCTGTGCCCACCCCAACATCATGAGGAGCCGGTGCTGACCTACAAATGTCAGGCTGACAGGTTAATTACTTTCCCTCTTCCTCGGGCCGTTATCAGATGGAATCAGACGTCACCTGAGACTGTTAATTGGGCTAATTATTCCAGTTTCAGATTTTAAATAATTAGTTACTGTTGACTCCAGCCTGACTTCCGCAATTTTCTATAAAAAGGTCAAATGATTCCTGGAGCCCAAAACCCAAGAGATGGGGTGGAGGGGCTGCAGCAGAGGCCAAGCACACCGAGACCCCTGAGCTGGCTGGGGACACTGGGGACAGTGTGGTTCCCACCAGTGCCTTGTGCTCATACTGGAGCTGGCAGGAGAGGGATATCATCTGCCTCAATGGCAACAGAGGGAAACCAGGAGAGGGAGGGGGGTGTGGAAGCACAGGGTGAAGGGTGGGGGGTGGGAGGGAGCCCCTTCCTCCCTCCACTCCAGCATGGTGACAGCTGCCCCATGCTGAGCTCCCTGCCCAGACTGAGCCACAGGAACCCCCCCAGCAGAGCCCAGGTCCCACTGGGTGCCTCATCCCTCCTGGTTTGACTCCCCAGGGCTGAAATCTCAGCCCAGGGTTTTCAGCAGCCGTGATTTTCCCACAGGATTTCCCTGTGGACACTGCGCAGTGGGCACACGGGCAGCACTTGCCCTTCAAAGGGTATGGTGGCCAAAGCAATACCTGGTGCCCACGGGCTCCCTGCAGGGATACCTGTCACCTGCCCAGGCGTTGCAGAGGGACACGCTGGGCAGAGGGACAAGCAGAACCAGCTCATCCCCAGGCTCATTCCCTCAGGAACACCACGCTTTCTCCCAGCCTCATCCCCGCTATTAATAGCCTTCACTAGCCTCCTCGGGAGCCATTTGCATATTTGATTGCAACTCCGGGGCGGGGCAGGGCCCTTCAATCAGCCTCTCCCGCAGTCTCATTTGCATGGGTTGACATTTTGTTCTGGGAGCAGTGACACCAGCACTGCGGTTGGGGACACGGTTCTGGGGGGCCAAGGTGAGCACAGTGTCACCAACCACAGCGCTGCCCCAGGCACTTCACATCGGCCAAGCTGTGCCTGCCCGAGAGCCCCAAGCAGGGCCGGCAGCCCCTCCCTGGCTGTCCCAAATCCGTCAGGGAGTGATGGAGCCTTGGTGGCCCATGTCCCCACACGCCCTGCCCTGCCCTGTCCCGCTCTCCAGCCCGACTCACAACAGCCCGTCCCCGTCCGACCTGCCCGGCGGGACGATCAGAAGGGCCCGTGGAGGGAAGGCTGTGCCCAGCCCGGCGGGCAGGGTGTGGGGCTGACGGGCACACCGCTGGGGTGACGGGCACACGGCTCTGCGTGGTTTCCCGTCCCACCAGCCCTGTCTGGAGCTGCCTCACATCAAAGGTCAGGAGCAGGGCGGGACGTCCCCAGGGAAGCGGGGGGACACCGAGCCTCAGCGCGCCCGTGGGCACCCCCGGGGAGAGCGAGGGTCGGGACCCGCCGCCGGTTCGTCCTGCGGTTCGGACTCGCAGCGTGGGGCCGGCGACAGCGGCGGGGGATCAGCACCGCGGACAGCGCTCGCCGCCACCGCCACCATGGCCAGCGCCACCACCGCCACCAGCATGGCCACCACTGTCACTAGGGCCACCACTGCCATTGCCGTGGCACCACCGCCACCATGGCCGCCACTAGAAACTCCCACCACGATAAACTCCCACCAGGAGCATCGCTGCCACAGCCACTACAGCCATCACTGTCACCACTGCCACCACGGCCACCATTACCACTGCTACCACCACGGCCACCACGACCACCAGTGTCACCACGGTGCCCAACAACACGTGCCACTGGCGACCCCGCCAGCAGCCCCTGTGGCAGCCCCAGGCCAGGGATGTGCCAGACAGCAGCAGGAGGAGATGGGCGGCTCCAGGGCCCCGGGCAGACACAGCCGGGAGCTGTGTCCCAGGACGCCCTCGCTTCCCCCCGGCTCTTGGCATCACTTGGCAGGAAAAAACAAGCCAGGGTGAGGCGTGGGATCAAGCCTCAGGATGACAGGGATCGGGAGAGGGCTCTGCTGCTTCCCTCCCTCCTGCCTCAGTTTCCCCTCCAAGAAAACACAGCAGAGATACAGTTTGTGTCACGGAGAGGCAGGGTGATGGGGGAATCCACGGAGAGGTACGGAGGGACCCAACTGCCACTGTGACTGTGCCAAGGAGCGAACTGAAGACAGGCAGGGCTCGAAGCACAGATGTCGGCACCGGCTGTGCCGCTCCCCGGCAGCGGGGCCGTCTGGCAGGCAGAGCTGGGGCTCCCCTGCTCCATCCACGGACCGGCACACAGACACACAGACACACGGAGGGGATCCTGTGCCTCGCATACACAGAGGTGCAGCCCTGCCCTGCTCCCCACACCCCCGGTGAACAGCCCCCACTCAGCACATCCCCTCCCCCAATGCTCATGGCTCCCAGCCCCCAGCCCCAGCACACACCCCCCTGCAGCACACACAGCCCCCAGCCCCAGCACACACCCCCTGCAGCACACACACCCCCTGCAGCACACACAGCCCCCAGCCCCAGCACACACCCCCCTGCAGCACACACAGCCCCCAGCCCAGCTCCGCAGGGAACAGGAGCAGAGACCTCGGGGTTGGGATCTCCCCATCCCGGTCGGGCGAGCTTCCCGGCTGTGCCGAGGCTCGTCTGAGCGAGGACTGGCCGGGAGCCACAGGCTGCACACCGAGGCGAGAACGTGGCTGCCAGTGAAGAGGACTCGGCCACGAAAGGGTTAGGGCTGTGGGCTGCCCGGGGGCTCCCGCTCTGCCCGGGCCAGGGGAGCTCGCTGAACTGGCACAGCTGGGCACAAAGCAGGGCTCTCCCAGGACGGGGGCTCTGCAAGGCACGGAGCCCCCCGCACGCAGCCAGGCCCTCTCCCCTCCCACCCACCACCCCACTCACCCGCCGCCGCTGCTAAGCCATGAAGTTGCCGGCCTGGGCTCGGTAGAAGTCGGAGGATGGCCGCGGCACAGCGGCTGGATTCCCTCTGATCCTGCAAATTCCCTGCGGGCTGCCCATGCCGCGGCCAGGCCGCGCAGCGAGGCCGGAGGCGTCCCCGGGGTCACGGCCACCCACGGCAGCGCGGTGGCGGCGGCCACGCTCCGGGTGCCGACACCGGCACCGGCACCTTGCAGCCGGCGAGAGGCGGTGGCGGAGCCGTCGCCCCCGCGCGCTGGGGACACACCCACGCGCGCTCCCCGGCGCGCTCGGCCACCCCCGCGCACCAACACGCACCCCCGGGAAGGGGCTGCCCACGCCGGCAGCGCCGCTCGCCCACGCACAGCCCCGCACGCCCAGACGGACACACAGCCCTGCAGGCCGACGGATGGATGGACACCCGGCCCCGCACACACAGATGGACACACAGACACACACACTGATGGATGGATGGACAGGACCCTGCACACACAGATGGACACACAGACCCACACACTGATGGAAGGATGGACAGGACCCTGCACACACAGATGGACACACAGACCCACACACTGATGGATGGATGGACAGGACCCGGCACACACAGATGGACACACGGCAGCTCTGCATCACTGCACCTGGACGACTACACGGCCACGTGCACCTGGCTGCTCCCACTCACAGCATCCCACGTGCCTCACCCCCAGACACTCCTGTGCACCCCACAGGCACCTGAGTGCTGCCCTTGCCCCCACCAGCCCCCCACACACACCTGCTGCAGGGAAACCATGTGGTTCCCCTACCATGGGGCTGTCCCCAGTGTGCCCCGACCCAGAAAGGGCCCAGGGGAGCCTGAGGCAGATGGGTTTCATGACACAAAACATGAAACTTGAGGCTATCCCTCAGCTCAGCTGCACAGATGGCACTGACCTGGGGTGTATCAACCACCACGAGGTCTCACCCCAACCCCACGTCTGGGGACACCAACCACAGCAGGAACAGCCACTTCCAAGGCATACAGTGTTTCCCCAGTACCAACCAGTTCACCATTCCCAAACAAGTGCCCCAGCACTCGCTGTGCCACCACAGCATCTGCATCCCTTTGGGAAGATGAGAAGTTCCCCAAGAATGGGAAATCAGCAGGTCCTGTCACAGCAGGGCTCGATACCTTCAGCTTTTGTAGTCCTCTCACTCCAACACAGCACCCCCACATGCCCACAGACAGGCTGTTCTCCCCCTTCCTTCTGCCCACCAAAAACTTCAGCTAATTCCCAGCCCAAACAGCTCCTGATCCTCCTGCAGGAGAGGGCCAGGCAGGCAGCAAGGCCCCGTCACCACCCGCTGCCCGGAGCTGCCAATTTAAGGCCAAGCAGACTCGTGGTGAAACACTAAGCTCTGGCAACCACGCCGCAAACATCTGCTCTTCCAACGGCATCGTGATTCACAGGCTATTAATTGGGGCATGGCAGCACTGGGAACTGTTTGCATCCCCTGGCATTGCTCAGAGCCACAACTCGCTGCTGACAAGGTCTGGGTGCCAGGGACAGAGCCAAACCTGGCACGGCACTGGCCGCAGTGGAGCTGCACCGGGACCGGCCACGGGGCACGGTGCCCAGCTCCCACACCGGCTGCACAGACACCAGGGAGCCATGCAGAATGAACCCCAGGAAAGCAGCAGCAGTGGTGCCCAGTGCTTGGCAGAGCCACAGTGCCCGCTGGAGCTGGGGGCAGCAGGCAGGCTGCCTCTCTGGTGGGGTGGTTGGCAGGTGCTGGGGGTGTTCCTCAAGTTGCTGCCTCTCTGGTGGGGTGGTTGGCAGCTGCTGAGGGTGTTCCTCAAGTTGCTACCTCTCTGGTGGGGTGGTTGGCAGGTGCTGGGGGTGTTCCTCAAGTTGCTGCCTCTCTGGTGGGGTGGTTGGCAGGTGCTAGGGGTGTTCCTCAAGTCGCTGTCACCAAACATCAGCATGTTTCCACAGGGTGTCCCAGCTGCCGAGCCACTTGCTCCCAGGGATGCTGGCTTCAAGGGGAGCCACATAGCAGACCCTGCTTGGGCAGCACCAAACGAAGGCTGTGGGGGGACTCCAACAGCAGCCAAGAGGAATGTGAATTCAGAAGCTGATTAGAAACCATGTCATGGCTTCTTCCTGCTCCAGCGTTTGGGGAGGAGTGAGCTGGGGGGCGACGTGGAAAATCTGATTAAGATTGAGGGCAGGTTGCAGAGGCACTGACACAGGCACTGCAGGAGCACAGCTGCTTGTGGGAGGGGGACATTGGGTGCTGCAGCACCCCTGGCCCTGAAGAAACGGGGAAGGTACAAATTAATTCTCCTTAATCCGATGGGCACTTGCTCTGCTGCCACGTGCTGCAGCTGCTGACAGAGAGCAGCCTGGCCTCCCCACAGCTCAGCTTTTGCACCTGTGGTGGCCAGGCCCTCTCTGTCCCCTGCCAGTGATGCTGTACAGCCCTGGGAATGAGCTGCCGAGCAGGGCAGAGCAAGCAGAAGGGGCTCAATCCTGCCTGGTTTGGAGGAGGTGAGTGTGGAGTGCTGAGCTGTCTGCCCTGCCCATGGCTCTCCAGGTGCCCACCCCGTGCTGCTGCTCGTGGAGGCACCAGGCATGACAGGACCATTGAGATGGTCACAATCTGAAGGCCACTTTATCAGAGCAGGCTTTACACCTGGCTCTTGGGGATGGCAAAGCCCAGGGGCCAGGCTGAAGGGGCACTACCCAGGGTCTGCAGCACCAGGCACCGCTCTTCGCATCCCCCTCCCCTTGCCCTCCGCAGCACCTGCCATGCCCTGTGCCACCTGCATCACAAGGATGTCCTCCCCGCTGCGAGGAGCTGCCACCCCATGGCCGGGGTGTCCCCTGGGGCACGTCCAGCTGCAGCCCCCGGCCCCCACCTTCCCTGTGAGTCCCCCTCTGCTGGCACGTCTCGCCTGCTATTCTTAGCTCTCCAGCGCTGCGCTCTCCCGGCAATGGCACCGTATATTACTATTATTGCTGGCTGCCAACGTCTTGAAGCAGGCAGCCAGGATCGTGATGGGGCTTCCACACCCCTGGTGACCTGTCATTCGGTTCCTGCTGGGCTCTGGTCTTCAACAGGCTATTTCAGGAAATCCAATTTGATGGCCAGAAGGAGCACAAGCCACACATTCGGCCCCTGCGCTGGATCCAGGCTCCTCCTGTTTCTGCTCAGATCCAGATTTTAGCTTTGCCTGTGTTGGCAATAAGGGCCAAGAGTCACCTTTGGCTCCAGATCCAAATTTCTGGCTGGGTGGGATCCAGGGTTTCGGCTCAGCTTGCTGGAGAGATGCGAGCGTCTGCAAAACCTGGATCTGGAGCCCCAGCCCCCACCGCAGCAGCTCCACCTGGGCATGAGACCCTAGCACAGGGGCCTGATCCTGCCTTAGAGGGTGGGCAGAGCTGGGGAGGCTCACACCAGCACAGCCACCAGCCACCCACACAGGCTCTGCGTCCCACAGCTCCTGGCACTGCTCTGCCTCTGAGCTACTGATGGGGAGGTTGAAGGAAGGGCCCCCCAAACACCCCCAGCCTGGGCTTCCCAACACCCTGCACTCCTCTTGTGCCTTGCCCAAGCTGCTGGGAACCAGGCCCAGCAGGAGGACTGAGAGGGCTGGGGGCTGCTCCTCCATGCCCACGTGGCACAAGCCTTGGCACTCAGGAGGGAGATTTGGGCACCAAGCTCAGCACCAACTCACCCAGGCTTGGAGGGGGACACCACGGTTTTGTCACCCCATTCCCCAGAGCAGGGATGCCTGGAGCTGGTGCTGGTGCCCTGGCTCAGTGGGGAAACAACACCCAGGGCAGCCCCAAAGTTGGCTCACACCAACAGCTCCCCACGTCAGTGCTCCCACCACCGCCACAGCCAAAAGGGGACCCTGCAGGCTCAGATGTTCCACGGTCACTTTGATGGCTATTTTTGCATTCCCAGTCCTGCCAGCGCTGTAATAACGCTTGAAAGGGCTGACATGCTCCTTGCAGCCATGCCCATCTCCCAGTGGCCTTCCCCCTGCTCCCTCCCTGCACAGGCAGAGTCCTCAAGGGCTGGGAGCCATGGATGCATTCGGGGGAACAGTGGGAGCAAGGGGGTGAGAAACTGAGAAAGACCAAAAATTACATCCATTTGCTAAAGGAGAATCTGCACTGCTGACCGGATCCTGCTCACATTTACACCAAGGAAGGCTGCCTGCTCCAGCCTGGATTCCCACGGAGATAACCAGCACCCACCAGCCAGGCTGTGTCCTCCCTTCCTGGCCAGGGGACAGGCAGGGATCGGCTGTGGACAGCACAGCCCTGGACCCCATGAGGGAGGTGACATGAGGGGCTGGATGCCACAGGATGGACAGAGACCAGCGGTCCCAGCACCATCTTGCTCTGCAGGTTTGGCACAGGATGGAGACCGACTCCTCCAAGAAAACCCAACAGTCTGGAGGAAGGAAGGCAGCAGCAAGAGGGAGCACCCAGACAGGGGCCCCTGAAGCCCTGCTTGCCTGCCAGGCTGGCTTGGACCATGGCGCCTGGATGCACGATGATGGGCACAGCTCAGCTGGTTCCCTATGCCAGCTGCCAGCACCCGGCCGGGCATGGTCCTCACCGCCCCCCGGCAGGTGGGGAGGGGGAGCCCACTGGGTGGGGAGGGGTCCTGGGCCTGCCCCGAGCCCTCCGCAGCGGGAGAACGCAGGATGGCTGGCGTCGCCATCCAGGGGAGGCTGGAGGGGCTGCGGGCTCTGCTCTCTCCCCAGTGCCTCGGGCAGCAGGAGATGGGGATGCCCGCTGGCACCCCCTCTCCCCCACCCGCCGGGGAATCCTGGCGGAGCTGAGCTCCATGGTACCGGTGAGACGCCCCCGGCCATCCCCCGGCTCCTTCCTCCACCACCTCCCCGGTTCACCCCCAGACACCCGCTCGGCGGGGCTGGATGGGTCCGCTGGTGACACGTCCCGTTCCCGCGGGGCCGGTTCCGCACGGCTCCGGTGCCTCGTCGGTGAGAGCCCCCCTCCGCACTGAGCACCGCGGACCCCCGGGACCGCTTCCCCCCACNGCGGGGCCGCCGCGGCGCCGCCAAGACACGGCGGTGGATTTTCCCCGGGAGCCAGAGCGGGCGGCGGCGGCGCAAAATGGCTCCGGTGCGGCTCTGCCGCCGCCTCCCGGCGCCCCGGGACCCCCGGCGGGGGGGGAGCGGGGGCAGCCGCACGTGGGGCCGGGGAGATGCTGCAGGCGAGGGCTCTGCCGGGATGAGTGGTACCCACCCGTGGGCGTCCCCTGA
Organism: Hypocryptadius cinnamomeus; assembly: GCA_013400635.1. Lineage (NCBI taxonomy): Eukaryota > Metazoa > Chordata > Aves > Passeriformes > Zosteropidae > Hypocryptadius > Hypocryptadius cinnamomeus. The sequence continues at coordinate 7,153 of VYZP01042862.1, read as the reverse complement.
GGCCCCCTGCGGAGCCGGACTGGCACCGAGACGAGGGGTACCCACCCACGGGCACCTCCCTGGATCACCCCAGCGAGCCGAGGGCACTCCGGGACCGTCACCTACGCCTGTCCAGGGGCACATTGCCTGCCAGGGAGGGGACAGAGTGCAGAGACAGTCCTGGGGTATTGAGATGGCCCTGGGGTGTCGGGATAGTCCCGGAGTGACAGAACAGCCCCAGGGTGCCGGGACAGCCCCAGGGTGCCGGGACAGCCCCGGGCAGGGTGTGGCCCCCGAGGCCCAGCCTTCCCCCAGCAGACCCAGGGCCACCCGCTGCTGCCTGCCCGCTGAGCCACTCGCACCGCACCCTGTAATTTGATAATAATTATAATAATAATAATTACAGCGTGCGCGGGCTGGAAGTGCAGGAACAATAACCTGGGTAACGCCCTGCACGGTGGCAGGAGCAGCGGGGTGGCACATGCCCCATCCTGGTGCCAAGCTGAGCCCAGAACACCTCACCAGGCCCTGCCCAGTGCGTGGGGGGACATGGCCCAAACAAGTGCCCTGCGTGTGTTTTTTTTGAGCAGTCGTGTCCATGTCCCCATGCTGTGGTTCAAGTGCCCAGGCTTTCCCATTGAACAGGGCACCCTGGCAGAGCCAGAGCCAGAGCTGGGGCTGCCCCCACTCCTGGTGTGCAGAGAGCCCCCCAAAAGTCCTGGTGCCCCTAGGAAGAGATCTCCAGTTCCAGACCCCACCGGGCCCTGCAGCATCCTGCATTGCTGACACGGCTGCTCCTGCTGCATGCGGGGAGCAGAGCTCTGCCCCCTCCTTCAGCAGTTATATAAAAGGATTAAAATTTAATATGAACTTCAAAAGGGGAAGAACTGGGTGGTCGAAGGCAGCTGGCCTGGGGCCGGGTGTGGAGCAGAGGCACCTTGGGACATGTCCCAGCTCTGCTGAGCAGCAGCACTGCGGCACATGGAGACATCACCAGCCCCAGCCATGGGGGCACAGTGTCCAGGCACCACGGGCAGCATGGGCATCCCATGAACCCACACTGGCTTTACTGAGCCATGGTGTCCCTGGGTCACAGTGGTGCACAGCTTCCATGGCACATGGAGTCCCCTTTCCCCGGGGTCAGACCTTCACCTTCACCTTCACCTCTCTGCTGGCATCCAGGCAGCCCTTAATAATTGACCACCCACAGGCACAGCGTCACCCACCCGTTCTGGTGCCCACTGCCACCCTGCCCTTCCCATGCCAACAGTCCCCAGGCATCACATCTCCTCCTGCCCAGTGCCTCACATTTCCTTCCATGCAGGTGGTTTGGAGTGTGCTGGAGAGCAGCCCTGTTCTGGGGGAGCGGGACCCCGAGCTGGGGGGCGGCTGATGCACCCCTGCCCCCTACCATGCCCAGAACCCGCGTGGCTGCACAGCAGCCGCTCTGCTCTCCCTCCGGTGCAGCACCGGGAGCGGGGCTGCGCTGGCAGCAGGAATGAGCCAGGGCTGGGAAAACACCGTCTTCCGCCCACACAGCCGCCCACGGCCCCGAGCCCGCTCCACCGCCTCCGCCGCGCCGGGGCTCACGGGGCGGGGGCGGCAGGTGCGGGGTGGGGGCTGCGCCCAGCACGGCCGCGCCCCCGTGGGCACGGGGCAGGGCACGGGGCAGGGAACGGGGCAGGACGGTGCGGGTCAGCAGCCCCCGGTGCAATATCCACCCTGGGACAGGGTCCTGCCGCAGGAGCAGGGCTGGCCTGGGGGCCAGGGCTGCGGGGGCCGGGGCTGCCCCATATCCAGCCCTCCCCGGGGCACAGAAACCTCTCGGTGAGGGGCACAGGCTGGCAGCGAAGAAGCCTTTGGTTCGTTCATTTTTAATCCTGGCCAAGAGCAGGAGGGGTGCAGGCATGAGGCTTAGGCACACTGCAGGACAGGACTGGCCACGGGGCCTCAAACAGCTCCCTCTGCATGTCCCTGCAGGATGGAGACCCCCGGGAGACGACAGCAACCACCGAGCATCCCTCGCCGTTCTGCCTTCCCACAGCCCGTTATGGCTCAGCTCCCATTGCTGGGCGAGTCCCTCTCCCAGTGCCAGTGCCACTCTCGCGGTGCCAGTGCCGCTCTCCCAGTGCCAGTGCCGCTCTCCCAGTGCCAGTGCCGCTCTCCCAGTGCCAGTGCCGCCCTCCCAGTGCCTGCAATGCGGGGGGCAGGATCTGTGCTTGAGCAGGAACTGCGGGCGCGTGGGAATGCACAGAGAGCAGAGCGGGGTGGGAGGAGGGGAGTGCACGAAGCCAGAGCTCCCCCCACGCTGCTCCCGATCCCTCACCTGGCAACAGGGACCACGTCCCAGCGGGACTGTGGCACCGGGGCAGGCGGGGGCAGGACCCTGGTGCCCACCCCGCTAGGAGGAGGTGAAGGAGGATGCTCGGGCGGCAGGTGCTGGCCCGGGCGGGGCCGGCGGGGGCAGCGGGAAGCACCGACCGATCTTGCGCAGGGTCCGATGCAGGTCAGCGCGGAAACGCCGGATGGAGAAGCAGTAGATGACGGGGTCTAGGCAGCTGTTGAGGCTGAGCAGGGCCACGCTCAGCGTGTGCAGCACATCCAGGGTGTCGGGGGGCCCACAGAGCGGTGCAGGGGGCCGGCTACCCACCCAGGGGGCCAGCGTCAGGTGATAGGGGGCCACACAGATGACAAAGACCAGCAGCATCCCCAGCACCATGGCACGGGCCTGCTGCCGGTGGGAGCCTGGCGAGGCCGCGGCGGGCACCGAGAGCGCCCGGGCGATGGAGGCGTAGGTGCCCAGCACCACCAGGAAGGCGGCGGAGAAGAAACCCACCATGGCGTAGGCATAGCCCCGCTGCCGCCCGTGCTGCTCAAAGCAGGCGGTGGTCCCGGCGTGGCTGGGGAAGGTCTGGTGGGTGGCCAGGGTGGGCACGGCACAGCCCAGCCCCAGCAGCCAGGCCAGGGCACAGGCCAGCGCGGCACTGCGGGGCCCCGTCAGCGGCAGCACCCGCCGCGCCGCCCGCACCGCGCAGAACCGGTTGAAGCTGATGAGAGCCATGAAGGTGATGGCGCTGTAGGTCGCCAGGTAGTAGGCGGCCCCTGCCAGGCGACAAGTGGCCTCCGAGAGTAGCCAGTCCCCCCCAGCCAAGTAGTAGTGGATCCAGAGGGGAAGGGTGAGGTTGAAGAGGATGTCAGCCAGCGTGAGGTTGATGAGGTAGATGCGGATGGCCTTCCTCACCTTGCCACTCTGCAGGAAGACCAGCAACGCTACCAGGTTGCCCGGCAGCCCCACACACAGCACCAGGCAGTAGACAATGGGCACCAGCACGAACTGCAGTGGGTTGTTGGGCACGCACTCGCCGGGGTGTTCCACCAGCAGCGGTCCCGGCACCGAGCCGTTCATCCCGGGCTCCTACAAAGATGGGGAACAGTCAGTGGCACAACTCTTGGGGACAGGGGAGGGACGTTGACCTGGACAGGACAACCTCTCTGGCTGGCAACTGCAGTAGCTGCTGGGTACTGGAGGCAGAGCCCTGTGGGAATGCCATCGTGTGCTGGAAGGGCTTAGCTCACTCAGGAGAGGAGGAGACCCCAGCTATGTCCCACCCACAACAAGGGAGCCTAGAGGCCACTGTCTGCCCAGCTAGAGCTCACAGGGAGTGGCAGGCACAGCTGCAGCACAGCCAAGGGACAGAGCTGCAGCCGGAGGCACCCGAAGGTGCCACACTGGCTCCAGTCAGCAGCTGCGGGGCTTAACACCTCCCACACAGCACGTGCCTGTGGGGCCACCCACCCCAGGCCTGTCCCAGCATCCCAAATTCCCCATGGAGCCAGGCATGAGGAAGTCACTGACTGGCTCAGCGAGCTCCAGAATGGAGAAACCCAAGTATGGACAGGGGGTACAAACACGGGGCCAGCATCTCCCCAGCACCCCCCAGTCCTGCACAGCGGGGTTTGCCTCTGGTCCTGGCCATGGAAAAGCATGCTGTGCTGCAGTGGCTGTATCCAGGGCTGCAGTTATTTCACCTCCCATCACTGCCTGCCCACACCTCGCCAACGAAGGCACTGAGTCACCAGCTGGTGTTTTCCAGCACAGCAGGGCTGGATTCGGCACACACAGCACCCAGCCCTGGGTTGAGGCACAGAGAGCACGAGCTGCTGAGCCTGGGGGACCTCATGTGGACCCCAAAGGAACCTCTGAATCCCCCAGTGGTTCCCTTTTCCTCCTCCTCCCCCAACGTTAGCACAGGGAATGCTCCATCTCACCCACACCACGATTGTTACTTACCTTGTCGGGTCAGGCAGGAGCGGCTCGGTCCCCTCTGGCTGCTCCTCACTCTGATCCAGCCAGGCTGGGGACAGCTTTAAGTGCTGGGGGAGGCAGGGGCTGCCTGACCCCCACCCACCATCCCAAAGCCCCCCTGTGTGTTAGTGCTTGTGGGACAGCAGCTGGAGTGGAGAGAGCACCTGTGTGTGTATGTAATGGGGAATTCCCTGCTGGAGCCACCCTAAGATCCCCTGCGCCGGCTGACGGGGCTGGGGGCATGTGGGAGTGGCCAGTACTGGCCTGGCTGACCCCCCTCCTGTTCCCCCAGCCACATCTAACACCATTTCCCAGGGCCCTTCTCCCACCCACGCCTGGATGAAAGCAGCAGAGGGTCAAGTTCCTGCACCCGGCAGCTGGGGAGAAGAGGGATGCCCCAAAGGGATCAAAGCAGGAATCTGCCTCCTCCTGGCTCTTTGTGCTTTTGTTGGCTTCAAAGCTGGTTTTAAGGGGAGCAGCCCTACAGCCCCCAACCCCCTCACCAAGATCTGTGAGCATATGACTCGCTGCTTTGTGTGGCCCTGAAATTTGTGTGTGCTCCTTTGGGACACCAAAGATGTCACCCCGAGGTAGGTGACATCTACCTTCAGGTCCCACCAGGGGTACAGGGGTGTCTTACACCTTACACCCCTTGCTCATCCCAGCAGCCAGACTCCCCACACAGCCATCCCCTCCTTGCTGGGACACACTTCAGGTGAACTGTGGTTTATCCTGCGCGTGCTGTGCCCATCTGGGGTGGCAGAGGGTGGCTCCCTGTGGGAGCAAGATCCACAAAAACACATGCCTGCCTGGGCACTCGCTCCTGTCACTCCCTGGGTGTGCACCAAGGGGCCTGGCATGTTGTTGGGTGGCTGAGAGATCCCACACCAGATAAGCCCTCCCCAGTGTCCATCTGCCTCTGTGCCAGCTTCTGCACCAGTTCCCACACGTCCCCAGGCCTTGTATCCAGGCACTGTCCCCAGGGACTGGGTCCTCCAGCCTCAGGACGTCTCCTTAGTCCCTGAGGCTCAGTGTAGGGGGGAGGCAGAAATAAACAGGCAGGCAAAACATGAAAAACAAGAAGTTTTATTCCAAAATTTGAAAGCCCCCAAGAGAGCAGAGCCAGCCCCTGCTTAGTGTGGCCAAACACTGGAAAGAGCCGGACACCTTGTGCGAGTTCAGCAGCGGAGCTGCCGGAGCAGTGCCACGGCAGTGTCACAGTGGTGCCATGGCCACCATCCCACAGCACCAGCCCAGGTCCCACCGTGTGGGGACAACCAGCACCAGAGTCACCGGCAGAGGCAGGAGAGGACACACTGTGTCTCACCAGCAAGTTACCCTGCAGGATGCGACGTCGTCCCTGAAAATACCATAAAGGCGTTGCTCCCCAGCAGCTGAGCTGTCTGTCCTTCCTGTCTGTCCTTCCCACCTCTCGTCACTCGAACTTGGGCCGGGGGGCAGCTGGGTACCCACGGATGTTGAGCAGCAGGAGGAGGCCGAGGGAGAGGGTGGCCGGGGCACACATGGCCAGCGGCTCCTGCAGCGCCAGCAGTGTGTAGATGGCACCTGGGCATGGAGCAGAGCATAGGAATAGGGGTCTCTGGCCAAGGGTGTCCCAAGACCCCACGATGGGCAGTGGGCACCCACTGGCTCTCACCGATCATGACGACGCTGAGGATGAAGTTGCTGATCTCCTGCAGCAGCTGGGGCCCAAATGCCAGCAACAGCCCGGCTGTCACCTCCACCCAGCCCACGGCTGCCAGGTAGCTGCCCGGCTCCGGCACAAACCCCAGGTCCTTCAGAGGAAACACCTTGGCAAAACGCACGAACTCCGATGCCTGGGAAAAGTGGGAGGGGAGCAAAGCAGCCCTGAGCCTGGGGCTGGGGAGATACAGCCCCTCCAGTATGTCTGCTCCGCCCTGCCCTGTCTTCCAAGGGGATCAGCTCTGCATCCTAAATAACTCCAGCTCTGCATCCTAAATAACTCAACCACACACCCTAAGGGGACCAGCCCTGCGCTCCAAGGGACTCTGGATGACTCACAATGAAGGGCTCAGCCTTGTACCCAAAGTGCTCCACCCTGAAACCCTGTAGTCCCAACCTGCTCATTCTCACCTAAGGCTCACCCCCGCACCACAACAGAGTCAGCCCTGCACGTTTCCCCTGGAGCTCAGCCCTGCATCCCAACCTGCTCCTTCCCTTTCCCCCGGAGCTCAGCCCTGCATCCCAACCTGTTCCTTTCTTCTGCCCCAGAGCTCAGCCCTGCACCCTAACCTGTTCCTTTCCTTTCCCCCAGAGCTCAGCCCTGCACCCCAACCTGTTCCTTTCCTTTCCCCCGGAGCTCAGCCCTGCACCCCAACCTGTTCCTTTCCTTTCCCCCGGAGCTCAGCCCTGCACCCCAACCTGTTCCTTTCGTCTCACCCGGAGCTCAGCCCTGCACCCCAACCTGTTCCTTTCCTCTCCCCCGGAGCTCAGCCCTGCACCCCAACCTGTTCCTTTCGTCTCACCCGGAGCTCAGCCCTGCACCCCAACCTGTTCCTTTCCTCTCCCCCGGAGCTCAGCCCTGCACGCCAAAGTGCTCTTTGCTCTTTGCACTGCCCCCAACCTGCTCATTCCCCCCGGGCTCGGCCCTACGGCCCCCGAGCTCGCCGAGCCCGCGGCCGCGCTCACCAAGTGCCGGTGCAGGTCGGCAGAGAGCCAGTCCGAGACCTTCAGGGCGCCCGTGAGGAAGAAGAAGAGCCCAAGCAGGACACGGAGGGCGGTGAAGGCCGCCGCCATGGCGGGACGGGCGGGCCCGGGGGCGGAGCGGGGTGGAGCGGCCCGGCCCCGTTCCCAGCTCGGCCCCGCTCCCAGCCCGGCCCCGCTCCC
>VYZP01042861.1:2646-18075 GCA_013400635.1 Hypocryptadius cinnamomeus | reverse complement strand
TTCTTGAAGAATCTCAGACTGTGTTCTGCATTTCTAATTCTCTGTACTGCTGTAAAGAATCTATGGGCCAGGAATGCAGGAAGGAATAATTCATTCATATCTGCCTTCAAGCCCTGTATTGCTAAACACTGAAATTGCTAAGAACACCATTACTAATGGGCAGAGTAATTGGGAATTTCCAGTGTTACACATCCTTGAGAGCAGTTTCAATTGACTTGTATTTCATGGGACATTGGAAAAATCATACTTTTGTTCACGGGTGAATACTGAAATTTTGCGCATCTTTAAAGTCTTTGGGAAATGGCTAGGTTCTGTGGCAGATTGCAGTAGACAAACTCCTATTCGATCCTGTGTTTAACGTGTACAGTAGGGATAATAATGACAATGGTAGTGAGGGGTGCCAAAAATTGTTTGACCTTCTGATATGTATCTTGTCAGGGAAACTCAAAACTCATGTTAAGTTTCATACTTGCTGATACCTGAAGGAACAATATATGGGAAAAAAGTAGTGCAGCTGAACATTTAATGTGTCTTATTTGAGGAATGTGTATGAGCAAGGGAAGAAATTACTTGTGAAAAGAAAAACTGTTGTTGCTCATAGATTCATTTCTGTAGTCTGAGAGAATAGACATCATGTTACAAATAAGGTTTTAGAGAAGAAAATGCTCTGTATCAATATGGACCAGAAATTATAAGACACCCACATATCTTGTTGCAGAGTATTCCTCAGTATACGGATGTTTTCTGTGGTTTGAGACCTGCTCTCTGTAGAGAAAGCAGCCTGTCAAAAATGATAAAGACGCAATGTATTTGCAACTGCACAGGAAATTTATGTGTCTCTATGCAGACTGGAGGTGAGACAAATGAATATTACTCACCTGTAGAGAGAATGAGGTCTGATATGGGGTACAATTAACCTAAGTTAACATTCAGACAGAGTCTCTCTAATATACCTACCACTTCTCTGACTGAAAGAAAGCAATCTGACACAGAATTTATGTGCAAATAAGACTGAAATGATCAATTAAGCTGTCCTTCTAATAAGCTGTCTCTAAAAGAGCAACTGGTTAAATGGAGAAATAAAATATGCTAAGTTAAAATAAGAAACTTAAGCTATTGATTGATCTAAGGCCCACAGAGTGCAACTGCAGTTTTGAGGAGCCCTGAATAAAGTTTCCATGGCCAATTCCTCATATTTCTAAAGGTCAAAGACATCTCATTCATTTTTTTAAAGTGAGTTTTCTGATGCTAAAAATTAATTAAACTTGTACCTTTGAATATGTTGCATTATGATTGCCTTTATTGTAATCTATATACCACATAAGCCTGAATGTTTTTAAATTACTTGACTTCTCTCTAAGTTTTGAAAGCAGTGGCATTTTAAAAATAAATCTCATCTAAGAAGCAACCAAGTATTACCATTTATATTTACCTTATTGGTCTGAATATTTTATTTTACTTTAGTGATGTATAAATCTTCCAACTACACAAAAGATGTTTTTGTCATGTTAGATGCTTAATGCTAATTCCTCTTTCATAAAATCATTTTGGAACAAGCTGATTACATGGCTTGGTCCATAAGCTGGGAGCAGAATGAGACCTAATCTCATAAAAAGGTGTAGGGAAAAGGACTAGAAAATGCTCTTGTGTGTGGAGGGGGCACAGGGTGCTCCAGTAAAGTGAGAACCAGGTACAACTGGCAGGCTAGAGGATCAGGGTATTGCCAATATGTAATAAAGTGATCCACATGAAAAGCTCTTCTCTTGTAACCACATAATAACATAACATAGTAATTTGTATATCATATAAAGCTAAAAATTTTTATTAGCTCGTTATCTCTATTTCTTGGATCATAAAATTTTACTCTTACAAGAAGTATAGTTTTGGCTGTCTTTCTGGTGCTTATTAAAGTCAAGACAAGAACATCCCATCTGTTTAAATGTTTGCTGGTTTTTAGAGTAGTTATGGCTGTTCGAGACTGCATCCTGAACTCCTATCCATTCTTTACTTCTTCATTTTTTTCCAGAATAAATTAGGAACAGAAATATGTTGAACTGTTTTGAATCATGGAGACTCCAGCTGCTTCCAAGCACTTCTCAAATCACCCCATTCCAGGCAGCCATGGAAAGAAGTGCTTTCAAAGTGCAGCAAGAAGCAACTTCTACCCCAGATATTGGATTCTACATACTTTTTATCTTTGTTACTGCCTGCTTCACTTACTACCTGTTAAGGTGTTGATGCTGTTTGTTGATAAGAAATCGAGTGCTCCCTGGTTTCCCAAATCAGACTCTCATATTAATAATGTACCAAAATGTCTTGGGTGCAACTCACATGCTGGAAAAGATACCTGCCAGGTCTAGAGTCAGTTCAGAGTAATCTGTCCACTTGTTCCAGACAACCAGAAGTCCACAGATAATGTGTTAGGCTGAGTCACGGTACAACCCATGAGAATAAAAATTTCCAGGCCTTGTGCTGCCAATCACAGTAGTTTGGATTTTATTGCTTCAAAAGGTAGGTTACCTTGAAGGGACTTTTTTATTTTTCCCCTATAGATGGGTTCTCATGTCAATCTGAAACATGCTCAGCAATGTATTTGTAGTGATTTTTGGCTTCAGCCCACTGGACCAAAACCCAAAGATTTATTGGTTGTTTCTTTGTTTAAACAAAAATCTCCCACCTCTTTTTCTAGCATACAAACTCCAAACAGCAAGATTGTTTCTGAACAGTGAGTATATGTGTGCATTCAAGGAATGACAGGAAAAATAATTGCATTTACTTAACAGCATATAACAGTGTCTGCATTTTCTCCCATGCTTATTGACTCACAGAGCGAGCAATTCTATGTCTAGTTTTGAACATATTTCTCTAAGATATCAGCTTGCTCATATTTTAGAAACATTAGGGTTCCCTCTGCTCAGCTAAACAATAACCAGTTATGAATGAGGTGCTTATATATGTGTGAAAGAAAAAAATAAGAAGTTTTACCTAATGTTCAGGTCTGATCCAGACTGTCTGGGTTTCACAAAGGTTGCACAGTGTTTGCCACGTTATTGGGTCAGAAAGCAAGTCATCAAATGTCTGCTGCTAGAGAGACTGCAGCATCTACAGGATGATTCATGCCAGGGGCTGAGGGCAGCTGGGCTCTCACATCCTAAACTTCTCCAGAGAATTCCCTCCCATTGCAGCCGAAGAATGCAATGTCTCCTGACACTTCCTTGCCACAGACAGCAGGAGCTGGGTGTCTAACCAGTGGTCTGGAGAGTGCAGAGATACGCTGGTATGATTTGGGACCAGACAATCTTTAAACTTTGAGACGAAATCATGTTTGCTTTTGTGCTTCAGGACCAAATCTGTGTGAGGAGCAGGAAGCACTAAAGCACCTCTCTCAAATAGCCCTGCTGTCTTTTAACTTAATAAACTGACACAATGATAAAATGTTTTAGAGTTGCTTTGCAGAATGGACTTCAGCCCTGTAGTGGGTCTTAGGCTGGAAATTAGAAGGTTTCATTGCTAAGGACAGCCAGTGCTCAGTTGGTTTTTCTGACTCTACTGCAAGCACTTGGGAGACAAATGATGTGCTTTACATGAGTATAGCCATGGATTACTTTGTTCATTTCCTGAATAGAAGGGAAATTTAAACCATATTTGGCTTAGAAGCACAAAACTATTGGTACATCTGGAAACAAAAATGGAAACCACCTCAAAGAGCTCCAAAAAGAGTGTGAAGGAAATGGACTTTTTCCTATGATGATCAGAAAGGATATCGCAGGGCACACTGGAGAATTAATGAAACACACTTCAAGAACCAAGGCTGTGTGACAGGAGGCTGGTTATAACCAGGTTTGCTCAGTAAAATATTAAAGGCCATTTCTCCCTATCCATTTACTTTGACTTACTACAGAGCACTTTAGAAAGGGTAGGAGACTAATAGGTACTGATGGTAATAGCATGAAAGTTCTGCAGAGAAAATCTGTTCAGAGAGTGTAAATCAAACAGGGTTGCCCCAGAAACAGGGGTTTCAGTAAAGTTGACATCTTTCAAACAACATTTCATACATCAGTATTTGTTTTAGAAACAGAATTGTTTTAAAAAAATCAAAATGGCATATTGCACTATCTTATATATTTTTACTTCCAAAGGGCTTTCAATAACACCAAAATATTGCAATGTTTATTTAAACATTTTGTGGGTTGGAATGTGACCACAGCTTTCTTTTACCAAAAGATCTTTCCCTCACAAATGGATCTCATGGATCATTTCTGAATGTCAACTTTTTCTTTCCTCTCTGCATTAAGAATGACAAAGGGGGAAAAAAAGGAAGAGGTTAAGTGGAAATTCATTCTCTAACAATTTCTTCTGTGCGATTCAGCTGCTGGTCTTAAATTTGTACTCAGATGTATTTTGCAAATATATCCCACTCGTACCCTACTTATTGCTACTTATTTGTCATTATCATCTACCCAGATAGAAACAGAGAAAGCTCTCAGAGCAGCAGCAGAGCTTAGTCATGCTCCTCCAGGTCTTAGGTGACCTTAAAGTGGGGCTGAGTCACCAAAATGCTCAGCTGAATGTACTGGAGCAAACAGCGATGGCATTGCTTCATTCTTTGAGAAGAGCTGGGCATGGGCAGTGTCCTCACTGCTCAGAAGATCAGAGGAGAATTCTGCTTCTCTTTCAGGCATGGTCTTTCCCAAGGCTAACTTGGGATGAGTCAGGTGGTCACCATCCCTGCCAGAGGGCTGTACATTGCCCGTGAAGGCAGATCACTCAAAAATTAACTAGTCTTGCCTGAACAACTTGCCTCAAAGCTGTAGTTATTAGGCCCACGTTTAATGATCAGTATATATAATGTTGAAATAGGTGGATGATAGGTCACAGCCTTAAGTGAAGTAAAATCTCATGGAAATGTAAAATAGGTTTCTAAAAAAGCAATAAAAATAATAGAGCACAGCACCTGGGTTGTTTATATTTATAGTTCAGAAACAAGAATATTTTTATAATAATTTTTTTGAACAGACTAGATTAAGTCTGGGAAAGAGGTGGGTGTTCAAACACAGGATTGTGGTATGATTTTTAAGAAAGTACTTTCTGTTTTGAGAACTGTCAAATTAGAGAATAACACACAAAGCACTGAATTTCTCATTCATTCAGGCTGACACAAACACTTATTTTCCATTCCAGTTAGCATATTTTCAGATTTTTCTAAGTCCTAAGTTGTACTGAAACATTCATAATATTTGATGAAACATTGAATGATATTTTTGGTAATTTTGCTCTATCAAAGTTTGTAGACCTATCTGATTGTTGATTAAGTTATCTTTTAATTGGTGATGGGTGAGCTGTGACAGATTTAGAGATCTGAGTGACTCAAAAGAGATCTGCAGTGGTAATAAGCATTCAGAGGAACTTTGTTGACTGCAAGATATGCAACAGAGCACTCAATAGGTTGAATTCAATGAGGTGACATTGTTCACAAAAAGCAACCCTGAGAAAGACCCATAAATGTATAATCCTACATATTATTGTTTAATTCTGTTAAATATTACCAGGCTACTTTCCATTAAATTTCTGTGAATATTTGAGATTTTAGTCCTTAGTTGGTAAACCTGTGTTTTAGAGAACTGTAGAAGAGAGAGAAAGACATAGAAGAAAATTCTAGAAATATCCTTGAATAAAAAAGCTAACAATAAAAGTGATGTACTTTAAAACGAACTATTTTATGCTTGACCTGAACTAGAAACTAATCTTCCTAAACTGAGCCTCAGCTCCTCGATAGAATAATTAAATGGATGTTACTAGCTAGAATGCTGTACGTTATACCACAGCATTTTAATAGTTCAATATGTCTAGGAACGACTCTCTTCCTAATTTGTCTTGAAGGAGGAAATTGGTGTGGTGGTGGGGTGGTTTTGGTTTTTTTTAAAAAATATTCGCACAAGAAGGAATGTTCGAAGCCACCCAGGAGCTGTAGGATTTTAGAAGCAGCAGCAGCAGCAGAAGATTTTATTTCCTGTTATCAGCACAAGGGCGAACGAAGACTCGAATGCTGCGGAAGCGGCAGCGCGCAGTGTGCGAGGCTGCCCGCGGTGCCCCCGGAGCGCTCAGTGCCTCAGCGCTGCACCCGCCCGGGGGCTGGGCTGGGTGCAGGAGAGCCGCCAGCCGCCCTCCCTCCAGCTATCCCCCGGCAGATCCTGCTCCGGATCCCACAGGCAGCAGGGACAAACCTGCTGAGGCACAGCAAAGCGCACGAGGCAAGGTGCGGGTCTGGGGGCGGACCCTCCCAGGCTTACCAGGTTGAGGGCACAGCGTCCCTTCTATGTCCACAGTAACTGCAAAGAACCACCCTGCTGAAACTCCCAGCCCGCTAGGAGGTCTTCCTCTTACTGCTTGCTGCTGTTAACTGGTGTAGTCTCTACACCCCTGATAATCTTTAGGCAGTCCTTGTTCATGGCATCTTTAAACGGGAATCCTTTAGAGAACTTTGCCTTTTTCATTTTCTGCTCCCACTCTCAGCTCCCGGCTTTTGTAAAATCAACTAGAAATTATTTCTTCCCTGAGTCTGCAAGTTACCCCTACACTGCTCCCATAGTCTTGCAGTTTCTACGATTCTGCAACGCTCTATAGTTCTGAGCACACAGATCACTTCTTGCGCAGGATGTGAAGCCCACCACAAAGGGCCACGGTCTTAGAAAGGAATTGCTTTCATTTAAGTGAAAACTTTCATAAGTGGGTTAAGAGTCTAATGAGTAAACAGAGGTCCTGGCCCTAGAGATGCTTTTTAAGATCTTTGAGAAGTCTGTTTATCAGAGATTGAAATAAATCTCATGGTGGCCTTACAGTAAATCAAACAATCCCTTTCCCTGTGCTCTTGTCTGTGGTTTGAATCAATTACAATGAGCCTGTTTTCAGAGGCTGAAACAGGTGTTTGGGGTTGTGGTGAATAAAATTCAAAGATCTTTTATGAATGCAACTTCAGAGAAAATATGGTAAAAGGACTGTGACTGACATGCACTTGAAAATAAGATATAAAACCAGAAGGTACAACCCAAGCTGCTTGTAACCAGCTTGGTCTGATATTGAATAGTCTTCATTTGCAAGAATGCAAAAAGGTACAAAAAAATCACAAATGGTGACCCTGAATATTGACTGTGTTGCAGCAGTTTCATGTGGTTGGACCAATATGTGGGAACCATAAAGCCAGACCTGAGTAGCTTCATCTGCAAAATCAAATCCTCAGGTGACGCTGGCCTTACACACTGCGTCTTGCAACTTTCAGCAAATGGAAGGCCAAGGAAAGATAAATTTGGATTGCTTAAGTGTCCTTAGGAGACCTCTGGACACTGACACAAAGCAAAGGCACTGGTGCATCTTCTCTGCTCCGCTCCTGGCTGTGAGGAAGCAGCCAGGAGCGGATTCTGCCAAGAGACAGTGAGCACAGCCTGGACTCTGACCAGAATCAATTCCACAAAGTGATTTTTTCTTCATACAAGGTATTTGCAACCACTCAGTACTATCAACTCAGGAATGTGAGAATACAAACAACCAGCTCTGTCCCAGCTCTATGGGAGAATTACTTTAAAGATGCTAGTAGCAATAATAATGCTCTGTGTCTTCCATGACCCAGAAAAACGAGCACACTCCTTTCAGTGGTTTTCTATATGGGATGCTGGTTCAGTAGTTTGTTACTGCAGTGTTCACTCGCATCACTGATAGCCTTAAAAATTAATCTTATTCATGAAACCTTCCCAAAACCATACTATGGACAAGCACTTGTTTTCCAACCTAAGTACTAAGTGACATGCCTTTAGCAAAGACATTGGAAAATACAAGCAATATACCTTTCAGTGGTCGCAGGCTTGAATTAAGTCTGGAGCTGCATAACAAAGGTTGACACAAATGATCCAGCAAAAACAGTGTAAGGTATGAAAAAAAGCATTTATAATGCATGAAACCTTCTAAGTTCAATGCAGTGTATATTTGGAAAAGTAGTTCATCCTCAGGAACAAAAAGCATGAAAACATGAAATAACATATCATCCATTCAACAGCACTTTCACGTGTGCATGCCACTATTAGAAAAGCCCGCACAAAAGATTCAGAGGAATATTTTCCTTCCCCAACACACATTAAGTTGCTGATAAAGGAATTTAAACTTGAAGGCTGGTTTTGACTTGGTCTAGAGAAGCATGCAAGGGCACAAATGCTCAGGTCTGAGTGTGCAGGACAAGCACATGATAATGTATCTGCAGACTGCCTCCCAGAGCAAGCAGATGGCTGCCACAGACAGGGAACAAATGTAAACTCAGTTCAGTTGACCTCCATGAGCAACTGTGGCAAATCACTTTAATGCTGGTGCTAGTGCTACTGCACATTATTTTTCCCAAGCAACCAGCAGGACTCTCATGTTGACTTGTGTGTTAGGGCCAGATGTCTCCCTTCAAATATCCCTTGCCACAATCTTAGTCCACCCCTGAAAACTGATGTAAAGAAGGAATGCCTGACTGGGAGAAGTGCTGAATCTGCACCAGAGGGGCTGCTGAGTGTGGGCTGGATCCTGGGAACTGCATGAGCCAAGTGGCACACTGCTATGCAGAGCACAAAGCACATTACATCTCTGGCCCATGTAGCACATGCCATAAAGCCTACACTGTTTTGAAACATTTAAAACTGAAGTTTTTAAAAGCTTTGGTTAGTATTTTGCACTATTTCAAATAAAGTGTTCAGCAGAGCTGAAATTTATTAATTTTGAAAATGAAGCCATCTGGAGCATTAGCTGCTTAATTACAGCATAAAGAGTCACGAATGAGCACTTTCTATTTTCTAGTGCAGGATTCAGAGCACGTTTGAACCTTTTTATTCCTTGATTTTAAAGAAAATAAAAAGGAGACATGGAAACAGTCATGCTATGCTATACTTTCAGATTTTTCTTCTCTTCACTAAGTAAAAAAAAAAACCCAAAAAAAGAAACAAACCCTTCAACCCAAACCAACAGAACACAAAACCAAACTAGTGATACAATTCAGTCTCTCTCTTTACAAAGCTGAGATGACAACAATGCCCACATATAATATGGAAGAAAAATAAAGAAAGATGTTTTGCTTCTTGGTCCATTATTGCATTTAATGTAATTTTTCCCCACGGGGTTGTAAATCACTTGTCTTTTTGTGCTTTTGGTCATTCTAAGAATTTTTGATCCCAGGGTAAACCCCAACTTGAAACAATGTGGGCTTGATGAGTTTACTGTGCTTGAAACAAGGAGGTCTTTGTCCTGTATGCCCTAGGCAACTTAAACACAGTACTCCTATCCTGCTTTGCCATGAGACTTTCAGTCAACATTCCCCTTAGTTTATGACAACTGAACCAACAATTAAGTCTGAGGCATTCAAACATGACATTTGAAATAGAGGGTGCATTGACATGTATGAGCCCTGTAGTGTGTTACTCTTCTCTCCTGCAATGTAAAGGTAAAAAGTAAAATTTAAAAGTTTCTGCTACAACCTAGGGTTTTTCACAGCTGTGTTTTCATTCCCCCTCTTTTGTGGAAGAATGTGAGATTTACAAGATGCACTATTTAGCTCGAGTTTTTCTGCACTTTTGAGAGGAGAGTTTTACCAATCATTTCTACAAAAGTGTCCCTCCTCTCATACAATGCCACAGCACCTTAAAGCACTCTTCTACAGCATCCCAGGATATGTCTCAGCCCTGAAGCTATTCCCAGTTTCATGCTGATAAAAAACAAATGCTGCCTAACAGGTTTGTCTGGAAGAGATAATGTCAGATACTGCAGATTCCCACAGCCTGCAGTGCCTGCTCCACTGACATTCAGGAGCTCCAGGTTCTGGTGTGACTAGTCAGGGGTGCTTACATTCTGCATCCATGCCAACCCTTAATTCATGTCTGTACCAGGTGGAGGGAAGGCTGAATTCAGGCAGAACCAGCTGCTTAAAGAGGAGCCACAAAGCAGGATAAACCACGGTTTCTGCACATCAGGATCTCTGGCTGTACCTGAAGGTCTCCCAACAGACCCTGTGGGAAGGAGGTGGTGCTGCTGCTGCCAACTTCCCCCTGGTCATTTCTGCCATAGAGTGGTGAGGGCTGACAGTGGGAAGGTCTGTGCTTGGAAGGCCACACCTGGATAAACAGCTGCATGTAGGTTATCAGCAATATCATTTAAGTGGTTATTTCCAGAAACAGTAGTTTTTGGTGTGCCAAAAAGCATTTGTGAGATTCCAAGACCAGAGGGACCACAAATAATCAGTATTAACACAGGATGGGGAGGAAAAAGCCTACTGCAGCCTGCAGTTTTTATCAACTGACAGACTGACAAGAGTCAGCTTTTTAGGGGCAACTGAGGTAAAAAAAACAACCAACCAATAAAAGTTATTTCAGTGCAGATAGATGATCAGTGATAGAGGAGAACTAAATTCTTCATTCCTTATGTTCAAACTGTTAGGTCACAGTGTCTTGCACTGTCAGGTAATAAATACCTTGGAGATCTCTGCTTCCTACCCATCTGGTAATAGGCCCTGAGTAGTTTTGAAACCCAAATAATGTGACATGCATTACACAGCATTCTTCAAAGGCTGAACCTTACCTCATTCCAGCAGAATGGCTGAAAGTCACTTAATTTAGACAGCTCAAAATGGCTAATTTTCCATATTTTTCATACTGCAATAAGCCTAAAGATTCAGATACAAATTGTGTGCTATAAAGTTAGTGCAAAATTAAATTTGCTCTTGCCCATCTGATTCAAGGGGAGTGTGAAATATACTTGTCGCACCATTTTCACATGTTATAGTGGCTTGCTCAGTGTGACTTCCTGGAATTGAACCAAGTGGCTGATAACAGTGACTAGCATTCAGGACTCCTACCACAGCAGCCAGTAACAAAAAAAAACCCAACAAAACAACCAAAATGCCCCAAAGCAACATCCTCTCAAGAAACACTTGGAAAAAAAAAAATACAAAGAAGACCAGACTATATAGAATACAAGCATTTCTTTACTCTTCATTAGCTCCTTTTTAACATGTCCCCAGAAGAAAGCAATAACTGAATCATGGGGAGTTGTACTACAGAAACATTTGACAGATAAATACTTCAGCAAAGAGATATCCCACAATGATTTGGGTTTTGTCATATTTTTTCCATGGGGTATTCCATGAGATACTAGCAAAATGAGTGACTACTGCACAACTGAATATCACAAGGTTTCATTCTTATTATGCTTCTGTTTAGTGTTTCATTTGCTTTAGCAATGAAAATGGTCTCACTAAAATGGTGTGTCACTTTAGCCAGTGTAAATGGGATAGCTGGGAATGCAATGTTTTGCTAAAATGCACTTCATGTGGCAAAGCATACAGACATATGCTTATCTTTGAGAAGCTGAATTATTCCAATAAAGTAATATATGCTAAAATTGAGTGTCTGAATTCAAGCTCAGACTTTTTCACTTGGAAGGACCAAATTGTCACTGCATATTTTTCCCTTTTTTTGCTCATATATGAGTCCCCTGCTTAAATCATGTGCTCTGTTTGTACACCAATGTTGAATAGGTGAAGTATGCAGCTACTGCAGTCACTGGCAGTACCTCAGCTCTTCAGGGTACTGAAAAAATTTTGTTCTTCTGGAATTATTGCTACTTCAGGAGATGACAAAGAAAAGCAAAACAATCCTTTTGTAGTGCTCAAATCCCTACTCTGTTTGGCTTCTTAGGCTGGCAAACTGCTTCTAAGCCTTTTTCTCAGCATGTGTCATCTTGCTGGACGCACCCCAAGTGTGAGTGCAAATAGCAAGAACAGCAATTTATCTACAACAGGATTGCCAGATTTCTTACGATAGCTCTTGGATGTAGATCACTCCATTGTGCTTCACTCAAAGATACCTGCTCAAGAGAAGGAAGTCCCCCCTGCAACTTGAGATTTTTCCTACAGTGTTGCAAAGGCTGCTGTCTCTGTTTTCTAACCTACTCTACCCTCACCTGCCTCTTTTCTGTTATTCTGGCACTGGCATGGGTGGGGCTGGCTTAATATTCTGGACTGCTGTGCCAAAATGCTTCACCCTTCATCCTTCCCTCCCACAAGTCTGTGGCCACATAGTTACAGTTTTATTCCTGCAACCCCTCAAAACAATTTCTTAAGACCTCCTGATTTTCCTCTTCCCCATCTTCTTAACCCATGAATTAAAGCGATTTTTATGCATGAAAAAATGTTCTCTCTTTCTCTATGGTTAGAGATTGTGAGAGAAAAGTATGGAAAAGCCAAATTGATATTTTAGTAAAAAAGCAGGAATGAAGAAGTGTTTTCAGAAGAGAAAGTGCATAATGTCTTATAACCTTTACACTCTCATCTCAGCTTTTCCATAGCTCCCCTGAGACCATCACTGCAGTAATCTGGGCTCCATTAATTCCAGTTTTCCAGCACATGGTCCTCCCTTCCCACAGCCCTCCTGCCTGTTTGGCATGTCAGCTGAGCAAGAGACAGCACTGGTGGTGCTTCACCCTACATTGCTTTGGAACTGACAAATGCATATGGCTGGTTTTCCCACTTTTGTCCCCAAAACTGGTCCCATACTAGGGTTACAATTCTTTGTTTGGCTGACAAAGGCATTAAATGTATGGGAACATCATTTCCTTAAGATCCCTTCTGTCTGTCAAATTCAGTGAAAGCTGACCAAAAAGGAATGTTATTGTGAATAGTGGGGATGATGAGGAGCAAAGCAATCATATGTGTCTTCTTTTCCATATCAAACAGACAAACTAACAAACAGACCAACCCACAGAGACATAAACACACACTTCTCTAAACTCCAAAATCATTTGACCTCAAGGGTCTTTTTGGACTTGGTGCATAACCCCTTCTTCTGTAAATCAAAATTACAGTCCATGTTGTCTGAGTATCAGAGATGACATTTTATGTGTAAACATAATTTAACTGTTTGACAGCTACATGAAAAAAAATTATATGCAATATACTAATATAAATAAAATAACTGATAAGCAAGTCATGGCAGTGAGCTTTGACTCAACTAATACCCTTTGCATTGTAATTTTATCTGCTAGACAACTGCATTTTTGCATTTTAAATTTAAAATTAAACATTGGAAGGAGAAGGATGTCAACTGTACTTTAATTTCCCAGCAAAACAAATCACTACAGAATAATAGCATGAATTAGGTGAAGTACTACAGGAGGTCTGAACTGTGCCTCATATTTAGTTTTGCCAACCTTTCACTTTGAACGGTGCATTTTTACTCCACTTACTATATCTATTTGTACAGATTTTTTAGGTTTTTTTCTAAAGTTACTGATTTACAAACAATCTCTGGACCAAGGATGTTTGCCTCAAGAGTTTACTTGCTTACAATGCTAATGCAGAAAAGCAACATGTTCTGAGGAAGACAAAAAATTAATTAACATCTTCTTTATCACAGCCCTTTTCACATTTTAATCCCATTGTCAAGGATGTTTCCATTCAAGAATACCTTGGGCAAGTGAATATCCCCTGCTCAAAACCACAACTTTTATTGTCTGAAACTTGTGAGTTATTCTGACTGAGTAAGAAAGGTCACTTTAATGTGATGTCATGTGCCTTAATAGTCACTTTGATGTTTCTCTTAAAATACAGCAGTCACCTAGACAGTCTTAGTGCTTCTCCTGCCATTGTATAGGCCAGTAAGTCTAGGAGAAATTCACTGCCTCTATATTAATTTTTGTTGTAGGGATTTGCATTATTGGTATTACTCTCTCTCCCTGAGTCACAAATCACTTATTTCATTCAAATTTGCAAATGGGTTGCTCAGACTAATCAGTCCCAAATCACCAGTTCTGTAACTGATACTGAAATAAACTCAACGCCCTCACATGCTGAGCCAAAAAGTTTCCCAGCTTGCACAAGACAGATGTATCCTAAAGTGCCTATAAAGTTGAAAATATAACATTTTTATTTCTTTTATTATAAAGTAACATAGTATCAAACATGCTTCTTAACTCTTTAATTTATTTGCATTCAATTTCAATGAGGGTATCCTAGAAAAACAACTAGATTCAGATGGACAGTGTCTTCCTCATACTGTGAAAATTCTGTACAACGGGTCTAGCCAAATAAAATGTTAGTCAGGCTGCTATGATGAACAGGAATGCAGATCTTTTTCTTCCCAGCATCTTCCTGCTCCCTTTCTCTATGTCTGAAAAATAAAGTTGAACTCAATGTCTGTGCTGGGCAGGGCATGTGCTCTCTGTGATCCAGTCATTTATGGGAGGAAAGAGTTTAATTACACTCCTCTTTTTTGCACAACTGTGTGTCCCTGAAGAAAGGGCTTTCATGTTCACATGGAGGCAGACAAAATCCCTCTGCAAAAGGGGTGGTAAAGGCACCCATTGTAGTCAGGTATGAATGCATTCTATGCAAATATTATGCAAACAAATCAATTCCATCTGCCTATGGTACTGATGAAGGTTGTGATCTCTGGAGGAGCAATCTAGAGAAAACTCATGAAAGAAACCCTTTTGCCATATTCCATGACCAATGTTTTGATCTTCCATATGGAAATTAGTATTTCTGAAAGTAGGTTCCAAACAGATAAAACATTTTGATTATGCATGCTAAGTCATGGCAGAAAGGTGACAACCAAAGACCTCAGGTGAAGAAACCCGTACATGCAGTGCTAAGTGAGAAGTGATGGATTTCACTAATTCATACTCTAAATTTGCCTAGGTTATCTCATGACAAGCTCTTAATTTTCTTATTTAGCATTTCTTATATCTCAACACCCATGGATAATATTTGATGACACTGGCACATGAAGATACAACAGCGTTAGTGAAGCCTTTAGAAGGAAGAAGATTGCCAGGATTGTTCTAAAGTGTTTCTAGTAAACCATTTTGATTTTTATTGATTCATTAGGACTGACCGTGTTAGAATTGACCTGTTAAAATCCATTACTCCGTTCAAGGAAATTTTAATATTTCCATGCCTAACATTTAAAAAATAAGTATAACTAAAAGTATGAATGATATCTGCTTTTCTAAAGGAAAGAATGTGATCTAGTTATATATACTTTTCAAATGGAAAAAAATCTGATTCACTTCCATTTGGTAAGATTTAACTGTAAATATTATTGCAAAAATTACAGCTGGTTTTGAGTTCTCTAAAGAGAAAGAGAACTTGAAATCATATAATTTACTTTAAATAGTTCAAAAATAGGTCAGATTGACTGAAATTCATCTAATGAAAGAATACTCTACCCATACACTAAAACCTTGGGGTCTATTGTCTCCTATATGTATTTGTGACACCCTCAGCATCATTACTTGAACATGTATGACCTTTTCAGCTTATGTCTTAATGAAAATGGTGCTTGATAGAATGTCAGCTGAACTGGCCCACCAGAGATCAGAAACTCCCCTCCCCTCCCCTCCTCTCCCACCCCCCAT
>VYZP01042859.1:0-13582 GCA_013400635.1 Hypocryptadius cinnamomeus | reverse complement strand
TGCTAAACACTTACTATTACCATTGCTTCAGTAAAAATGTGAAAGTTCAGGGGACATATGTGGAATATTGCAATCCAGGGAGGAAAGGAAGAAAAAAATAACATAATGCTCCTGGGGTTTCTGAGGAAAAAGAAAGAGCACTCTTGCCATGACTTTAAACTGCAGTGTAAATATATGCTATTAACCACTGCAAAGTTCCAAGACATTTGAAAAAGAGATGTAAAACTTTCTGCATAAATCAGCGTTATTCATTGTTCTACAGGAAAGCAAAAATGCATGTACACAACACTGACTTGTAATTGTGCATCAGGTGATGCAGCATTAACTCTGCTTAGTAAGGATTCTGCCAGAGCCAGTTCCCTGGGGGAGATGTACCTCTCAAGCCTCCTGCTCTTTCCAGTGCAGCACTTCTGACAGGGGATGGGGCATTTCTTTCTCAGGTGATGTGCTGCCAGTGCTTGGTGCTGCAAAGTGACACTGACTTCATGCTGTGATGAAAATATACTCTTGGGGGTTTGTGTGCTGACATAATTGATGAACTGCTCCTAATGTATATTGTCTGACTATTACCCAAAGCTTTGATCATTCTTGAGCACAGAAGAACCTTTTACAAAGTGAATGATGAGGCAAAGTACCCAGTTGTTTATTTTTGACTGCTGTACATTAACTATGATCTTTTCACTTTGTTTTATGCAAGCCTCAGTTTCTCTCAATAGAAAATGAATATATTAAAATCTGTCAGCCTCATAAATATGGCAGGAGGACTAATCAATCTGCTTTTACAGGAATCGTGAGAGACTAGGAATTTTTGTAACTGTTTACTTCCAGAATTTTTTCTTCTTCATCTGCCTACCATTTTTCAAATATATTGCTCTAGCTTTCCAGAAACATTTTTTTAAGCTGCAGACTATTTAAAGCAGAGGAAGGTTCTAAAAATACTCTCAATGTGTGAATATAGTCACTCAAAGTTTGTTTTCTTAGCTGTATTCACTAAAGCCATAGCACTTCAGGAATTATGTAAAAATAAACATGAAGACTTGCAGACATTTTTCTGACATGCACTTTTCCTGACATATAAAAACTGTGAGCCTTTACCACTATATTAGCTAAAACTGTACACCTGGGTACAGTTGAAAATATGAGGATGTAAAGGTCTGTTGGATCAAAGTCCACATTCTTTTTGAAAACAGATGTTGCTATAAATAAGACTCCTTCCATCTTATAAAAAGTAAGTCTGTGCATATATCCAAGCAAGCAGGTTTTCAGCTTTTTGCAAAAAGTGTGAAATATTTTGTTTATATCATTCTTTCTGTAATTCCAAAGAATTTGCCCAGAAGACAGTATATCTTTGTGGACATGCACATCCCAGCTGGGCCCTAAGAAAAGATAGGTGAAAATTGTCTTATGATTTCAGTGGAAATATTAACAAAAGCTAAATCTTGCACATGACTTTTAGAACTAGGACTTTGAAATCACTGCCTAGTGGTAGATTTAGCAGCTTGAAAAAAGAGACAGCTTATAAAAACTGCTTCAAACTCATTATTAAATGTATCGAGGAAAAACACGTACATCAATTAAATAAATTTTTAGAAAGAGGCTTGAAAAACAATCATTGCGCACAAGATGCCCAAATATCTTGATAACTGGCCCCAAAAAAAGAAGCTTTTGAAATCTTACTGTGAGTTCAAGGGAACAGTTAGCACAGCAAATCAAACACACCACTTGAGGGATGATGTTTAGCCGTACATTTTGGCAACTTCCAGCTACCACAAACTGCATCACATTCTTAGAGCCTAATTTAATATTTTGGACTGGGGCATCTTCTGCCCTTGGAGTCCCATTATTCTGGATTCTGTAAGAAGGGCACTTTGCTTCTCTAGATTAATATTTTAATGGCTTTTTTCCTAATTGTTCTGCTTGTTGCTGTGAGTTAGATTGCCTGGAAGCAAAATTTGTGTGACTCAATCATTTGTACATTCTAAACAGAGATGGAGAGAGAAGTAGGAAGGAAGTAGCATGAATAAAATATAAAAATAAAATGCATTGCTTTGCCTGACCTGCTTTAAATGCCAGATTAATGTCTGCTTGATTTAGTTTTGGGGTTTTTTTCCCTTGTTCATCTAACAAATGGTTTCATAGCACTGTGTTGAACACACTTCAATTTTACCACTAAAGCCCTGGATCCCAACAGGGGTTATTAGTACTACGACATGAGCTCTAAAAGCTCAATAGATTGAACACAAATCTTTTGAAAGAGAAAAGATTTCATGTGCATCACTCCTGAATTAATTTAACTCTAAAGCACCTTCTCTAAATTGGAATATGTTTCCTATTCAATTCTTGAGCTATTGTGTTTAAATTAAAGCCTCCTCATGGTCCATTTAGTTTTACTACCTGTACTTTAACCACTGAACCAAGAAACACAAAGAGTTGGAAGTCATAATGCCTGCTCTCTGTACCCAGCTCTGTCATCCTCCTAGCACTCCCAGCTGTTTCAATTTCCTCAGCGGAGAGGGAAGAGGTGATAAAATTTTCAGATATTTAAAGCAATTTATATCAACTCTGTAGCTGTTATTAAATTCTAAAAAGTTGGCTTGTACTTTATCTCTCATCATAATAAATTCCAGTGCAGGAACATTTTCCAAGTGATAAAGTTATTGCAGCCCTTCTTTTTGAAAAAAGCCAAAAGGGATCCCATCCTGTCAGCTTCTTTTGCCCAGAGAAGCTGTGGTTGCCCCATCCCTGGAAGTGTCCAAGGCCAGGTTGGATGGGGTTTGGAGCAACCTGGGATAGTGGAAGGCATCCCTGCCCATGGCAGGGGGGGGAACAAGATGAGCTTTAAGGTCCCTTTCAATAGTATATGGTTCTATTATATAATTTAGCTATTAAATAAAATAGAGTGTTCTGCAGAGATTCATTAGTAGAACTGGTTGGACTTTGCATTTCTATTTTTTGGTTAAGTTTTGAAATTTGTCTTTGTTTAAATGACGAATGAAAGTCAGTTTGTGGAACCAGTCTTCCTTTGGTTTTATTTTGCAGAGCTCAGAAAATGTCATTGAAGAAAATTGCTTTGGGGAATTTACCATTTTTAAATTGCACTTTGAAATATGAAGTGTCAACCAGAACATGGCATTAAAAAAAAAAGTATTATTTAGTGATTTTTCACTACTAACAATAACAACATTAGAGTAATAGTGCTGCCAGTAGTCTACTTTAGTATGAAATAAAACATTTGAAGGTTTTTAAAGTATTATGGACACTCGTCTCTTAACGAGAACTGAGATTTCTTAAGTAAATTTGACTGGGTGTGACTTGTATTACTACAGCATAAATGTTCAGGTATTCGAGGGGAGGATATTTCACCTGGTACAAATTAGCTACTGTATTTAATAATCTTGTAAAGAAAAGTTATATTTTAGTATTGTAAGAAGACACTGAAATCATGCAATACATCATGAAGTTACAAATCGTGCAAAAAATAAAACCCCACGCATAATCACCAAAGGTATTTGTAGACAACTTTTGAATAAACACTTTTCCTCTTTATCTTTTCGCAATTCTCTTGAACCACTCTGATCATTCATCCCTTTCACTCCTTTTTTAGAGAGTTTCTTTAGCTGGGATGCGTGGCATTGCCACCCAGATTCACACATGAGATTGTCAGATGTGCCAAACAGGAAAGCAGTAACACAAGTTGGAGTCCTGGCCTTCATCTCCAAATTTCCCTTCAGCCACTCCTGATGCCTCTTAACACACACACTGACATCTTAAGGAAATAAATTTGTCACTTACAGAACACTGAGGAAACAGCGAGGTCACTTTAACTACACATATTTCAGAGAGAGTTCAGAGGTGCTTAAAATGTGTTGTAAAAAAATGATGAGTCAAGGGAACAGCTCATGCAAGTGTTTGTGATGTCCTGTGTCTGATCTGAGTAAGGCCAGATGAAAGACAACAAACAAATGAGAAAAACACTTCTCATTCAGAGTAGGATAACCCTCATCTCTGCCAGTATTAATTAGATGAATAAGAATTTGCACTGAGATAATCTGTGAGCATGTTGTTCATTCTCAGGAACGGAGAAGGATGGGGGTCATATGGGGATTGTGTGTGTGTATTAAATTTCTGTGAAGTGCACATTGTGATTAGAGTGAATGATTAGGACAGTAATTAATACAGCTAGGCTTCCTCCACCTCCTGCAATGGGCAGCTTCAGCCAGAGCAAACCTGTCTTCACAGAGCCCTTCTGCAGTCCCTGAAAAGAGGGAGGCTCATCCAGGGTCTGACACAGCACATCCCTTCAGTCCTAAAAGGCACACTGGGACAACTTTTCCATTCTTCCTCAACCATAAAGCAATAATCTTATTCTGTATTCCATGGGTACCTCTAAGGGTGCTGCAAGGTGTACCTCAGAGCAGCAAACCTTTTCACAGTGTATTTGAATTCAGTTTACAGGATTTTTCACCTGCAGTAAGAGATTGTTAAGGACTGCAACGAAAAGAAATTGAAAATCACTGCTCTGGATGCAGACTAATAAGATTGTCCTTGAGGATCTAAAGTTAGATGCTGTGAAAAAGCCTTATATGCTGTTTTCCATTTTCAAAGCTGTGCCAATGTGAGTTTTAAGCCACTGAATGAGCTCTGTGAAAACTTAGACCTTCCTGCAGCGTTGCACTGCATGGTCTGACACACTTACATAGCAGTTCTAGGATGCACCCAATTACCAATGCCTTGCTCTGTACTCTGATTTCAGCTTATTGCCTACACTGCTTTGGCACATCTCTCTCCTTTTATTTTTCCTCTCAGAAGGATTCTTTGCTGCCCTCTACTTGTCACAGTCAATTACAGCAGCACAAAATGCTACCGAAGCAGGATAGTAACATCCAACCCTCACTTGAATAAGGTACAAAGCAGCTGTACGAGTATTCCCCTGTGTTCTTTTTCTTTTCTTGAACACCTTTTAATGGCAGTCAAATTCTTTCAGCAGAACACTGAGGTGACAATACTGCTGCTGCATTGTTCATTGAAAGCAGTTTTGGGAAGTGCTGGAGCAGAGCACAGTTCCTTTGAAATCTATGAAAATGTATAGTGGCATTGTGCAGTTGGGTTTGGGGAGATTTATTTTCCATTTTGCTTTGTTGTGTATCCAAATTTATTTTGTTGATAATGCAAGAGGACATCCGTGCATGTCCAGATCTCTATTTCTTCCTGAAGCTAAGGAAAATATATCAGAGGGGTTAATTCACCTTATTCACCAGCAGGGAGGAGTGGAGATGCAGTGTAGACAAGGGATTCACCAGTGAACTGCTTTCTCCGTCCCGAGGCCCTGAAGGTGCACCTAGGAAATGCTAATGAGAGATGAGAAGGGTGTAACATCTCCCTGACTCTGGTTAATGCAGTCCCAGCCCAGACAGATCAGTAACCTGGCTCTGCCAGTTTTGGCAGTGAGCTCTGAGTAGGCTGGATGTAGCAAGATACATCAGTTGAGGTCTGTGTTTGCAGAACACCAAGCAGGACAGAACAGCCCTGCGTGGTGGCTGTGGCTTGTTCTGTGGAAGCAAGAGGATGAATGGAAGGCAGTGCTTCAGGGTATGTCTGCTTTGGAAACCATCCAACCACCCAAAACCAGCCCCAAACAGAAACAGGAGGTGTTCACGCTACATGGCTTAGTAGCCAGGTCATGTTAAATGACAGTGGTCAGGCAAACCCCTGTATTATCAGAGGTTAAAAGCTTGAGCTGTCACAATTAATTTGATAGCATTGATGGGTGGTGAGAGAAGAAGTTGTGCCTCATATCTGAAATTACATTCAGGAGATTGTAGGTTTCTTTCAACAATAACTCTTAGCCTAAAGAACAGGAATAACAAGAGAGCAGTATCACATGAGCTGGCTGTATTGCCTGTTGTATGATTACCAGGAATGGATTTGATGCATGCTATCACTAAGCAGCACTAAGCAATGACAAGTAACTGGTTTTGGAATGTTTTGGCTGAGAAGGAAGAGTTGAAGAGTTAAAAAATTATTTTAACAGGGGATGTAAAGGGTGCTGTCTCTTCTTTTTTTAAAAAAATATTTAAATCAGTAGTTTCAGTTTATCTGGTCTGTTCCTTTCTTAGCAGGGACATTCTATTCAAAGATGATGCTTGTCATCTTCTATACCTGTTATATCACCCTAGTTGGTGATATTCCACAATAAACTCCAGAGGGTGTTCCAGAAAGAAAGCTCTCAGACATCTCAGTAGGCTGCTGAACTTTACTTTCCTGATTTGAGCTTCATACCTGAAGCATGAAAGAAGACAGACATGACCAGCTTCTTTACAGGATTTGTGTGTGAGGAGGGTAAGAGGAGGAAAGAGGGAATGAAAAAATGCCCACAAAATGATAATAACAGAAAAGCCCCCCAAAGCATGTAGAAAAGCCCTCAGAGAAACAGGAAAAGTGAAGATGGTTAAGAAGCATAAATTGCTTAGGGACTGGCAGGAGGAGACTGTTGGACAGCACGCAGGCTCCATGCAACCTGTGAAGGAAAAGCTGACATACAAGAAAAGGTGTTCTATAAGGGATGTGCTGTTCTCTCTCTTCTCCTGCACCAGGTTACATCACAGGTGGCTGACCAACGCACCAGTGCTGGTGTCAGACCTCATTAGACTTTTATCCTTCACTGTAGGACCTCTTCTTTGCTCCTGGGGTTCCCCAGCGCCACAGGGACTCTACAGCCTTTCTCCAGAGCTGCCTTTGGAGTCCAGGGCTGAGGAGTGACATGGCATGTGCCATGTGTAGGATTTCTGGCAGCTCAACAGATGCTCAGAAGATGAATCAGATGAGTGACTTCAATGCTGAGCACAGAGCCAGGTGCTGGCTAGATCCCAGAGGTCTCTCCAGATGTTCCTCAGTGGTCTTGTCCTGGAGGAAAGCGGCTTCCTGATGTCTCTGTAGGCCTATAAGGTGTTGACCTGAGACCACTGGAAAGCTGAGAGAATATTTTCATGTGGCCACAGTCTCTGAGCTGTAGAGGGCTGGAAAAATACAAGAGGATCCTGATGCAGTTTTGGGGCAGGAGCAATAGAGTATGCTGCTGACCAAAAAATTCTCACCCAGTGAGACACTGCCAGAAGGATGAGCACCATGGCACTTCTCCTAGTTCAGGAACAACCTAGAGTTGGAAAGAAGCCCTAGAAGAAAAACTGCACAGAAGGAGGGGGAAGGAGAAAAACCAGGATTCCTGCTGAGTGAACCTTGACATTCACGACTTGCCTGACCTTCAGACTAGGTGAAATACCACTGAGAAGTAAGTCTCGAAAAAAGCCATCTTGTACTCCAGAATAACTCACACTTCCTCTGCATAGCCTCAGTGCAGTGATTGAAATAAAACCATGCTTGCAGCAGTCAGATAATGTTTTCAGCTGCAAGGATGGAGAATGCCAGGTCTGCTCACTTGGCACAAGTGTCTAGTACATCTTGTATTCGTGGGGTTCCCAGACAAATGAAGGAATGATGAATCTGACTCCATGTTCTTAGAAGGCTAATTTATTATTTTATGATCTACATTATATTAAAGAATACTATACTAAATTATACTAAAGAATACCAAAAGGGTACAGACAGAAGGCTAAAAGATATTAATCAAAAACTCGTGACTCTCTCTCCAGAGTCTCGACACAGCTTGGCTGTGATTGGCCAATTAGTAAATACAATTCACATGAAACCAATGAAACAACCACCTGTTGGTAAACAATGTCCAAACCACATTCCAAAGCAGCAAAACACAGGAGAAGCAAATGAGATAATATTGTTTTCCTTTTTCTCTGAGGCTTCTCAGCTTCCCAGGAGATAAATCCTTGCAAAGGGATTTTTCCAAAAAATATGACGGCGACAAGTACATGACTTCCAGATCTGTAGAGATATCACACCACATAACAAGTGATGAACAAGATGAGTGACAAACACCACATCTTAACAATAATCACTTGTAAAAGCTCTGGAAGTGAAACCAACACAATTACATCAGTGGTGATTTGCACATCCCTGGTGGATGCTAACAGGCAAGGCCTGACACAGCCCAAAGTTTAGAAGTGCCAGCTGCTCCCAGAATAGCTTCAGCATGAGTTTCCTTGGAAAGGTACCCAGGAACAACCTTCTCCTTGCAAGGGATAAGTAGTTCTGAAATAAAAATGCCAGGGCAAGCACAACAGAGTCATGCTGAAGACTGGATGAACTCTCATGTCAGCAAAAAGGGGGGAAAAAAAGAACAAAGAGGTGTGAGAAACAGGGACTCTGCTCTGAGGTAGGGGAAGAGTGTGAGGAGTCCCCCTGGGGAGAGAGAAGTGGCAGAGACAATGTGTGAGGGACTGACCACAACCATCTCTCCTCATCTCCCTATACTGCTGCAGCCACGGAGCTAGAGAAGATCAGGAATGAAGCTGAGCCAGGGAAGAAGGGAGGGGTGGGAGTAAGATGTTTATAAAATTTGGTTTTGTCATTATCCTAATCTGATTTGATTGGTAATAAATTCAGGAGAAATAAATTTCACAGAGAACTGTCTCCCATGGGAGGGACCCCACAGCATAGCAGGGGAAGGACTCCTCTCCCTGGGCAGTAAAAGATCTCATGTGATGAACTGACCAAACCCCCAGACCCTGAGCTGTCGGTGGGAAGGAGGGAGGGGTTGGAGAAAAAAGGTGATTTTATGGGCTTATTTTACTTCTCATTATCCTCCTCTGATTTTGTTAGTGACACACTCACTTTGTGCTTTTAAGCTGAGTCTGTTTTGCCCTTGGAGTGTGTTTATCACAGTCCTTATCTCAACTACGGAAGCCTTCATTCAGTTTTTCTCTCCTCTGCCCAGCTGTGCTAGGGGAGGGTGAGGGAATGACCTTCATGGGTGCCTGGCATTGGGCCAGCATCAAACCATGACAGCCTGAGATTAGGTTTAAGGCTAAATGTGGAATTTGCCTTAGGCCTGGGCTTGGGATTGCCCACATAGCTTTGCCACCCAAAAATCAGAGAGGGACTTTAATAGGGCATGCCCTGCTCAGAGAAGTACATTGCTTTACTATTTTTGCCACATAATTCTGGTTTATCTCCTTGCTTCCAAGGATTTTTTTTTAAGTTCTTTGTTTCAAAGTGAAGACAGATGAGCAAATGAGTTTCAGCTAAATTACTAAAATGTTGAGTGGAGCTAAGAAGCTGTTTGGTGATGATTGCTACAATGAGCTCTTGATGGTACCACATCAGAATGGCTATAAATGAACTCCACACTTGTTTATCTCTTACGTAAACTTTGCCTACCAGCAAGTAAACCTAAATAACATAATGAGAGAACTACTAAGGCTGAGATGTACCTCTGGAGACTGCCTAGTCCAAAGCGAAAGGGTCAGCCAAGCCAGGTTGCCACGAAGATGTTGAATCCTGTTTCAAATATCCCCAAGGAAGGAGACTCCATGACCTCTCTGGAAAATCTGTGCCTGTGCTCAATCACTCTTGGAGTAAAAGCACTTTTCTCTTCTGTTGAAATGCATTTTCTTTTTTTCTTTTTCTTGCAATTTGTGCTGATTGTCTCCTGCCCATCACTGGACAGTCCTGAGAAGAGCCTGGTTCTCAGCTGCCTTGCCCTGCTGGCAAAACTCTTCCTAACACAGCCCAGGGAATCTTTGCCCTGCATGGCTGCAGGTGCCCATTGCTGTCTTATGTTGATCTTGTTAAGCGTGACCCGCAATGGTTTTCTGCAAAGCTGCTGTTCCTGTGAGCAGCCCACAGCCTGAAGTGGTGCCTGGGGGAAGGCAGAGGGTGAGCACAGGAGCTTCTCTGTCCTCCTCTCCCCTTTGGGATGGCCAGGGAGTTTCCATGCTCCTCCTTTTTGGGGGTGCCCAGGGGTGTCCGCCCTCCTCTCCCCTATGGGGAAGGCCTGGGTGGTCTCCATCCTCATCTGCCCTATGGGGGACCTGTAAGATTCAATCTGCCCAGGCTGTTTGGGTCCAATACAGCTAGCTATGGACCTTAGCTCTTATAATCTTACATAGGACAGACAGTCTTTTCCTCTCAGGAACAAAGTCCTATTTTATTACTTAATAGGAGTTACTAGGTGGTCCAGGTGACTTCCCAGGTGAAAAAGAGGTGGTGGCCTCCTCCGGGGAGTGGGGAGGGTGTTTAAGCTGAGGGGAAGAGGGGCAGAGAAAGGGGGCCACAGCCAATGGGATACAAGTGAGGAGGGGCGAGGGGAGGGTCAAACCAGGAAGAGACTTACCAACACTGACACTTAGGGGGGGAACGGAAACACCATGTGGTATGATAGGATACAAATCATGTGAACAGTGCAAATTACCAAACACCCAGTGCAAAACAACTAAATAACTATTTAGTGCAATACAACACCTCCCCCTTTTCTGTTAAAAAAAAATTAAAGGAGAAGCGTCAGCCTGACACAGATTATGAATTCATCCACTACTCATGATTTGCAGGCCTGTCAGTTTGCTTTAGGTCACAAACTCTGTGCGGTTGACTTCTGAGGTAGTGGAGACTAAACCGTTGATAGCTTTTAAAAGTATGTGACGTAACATGATTAGAAAAAGAACAAAAAACAACAGAATAGTCAGTGTTATCGAAGTCCACCACCCCGAAAGTTCCCAGTCCTTGAACAGTCCGCTGAACCAGTCCTCGGATTCCTGCTTGACTTGTCCGATCAGGCTTTTCACTTCTCAGAGGGCTGCGTGGACGTTGGGTGCTTTTGATGTTAGGTTCAAGCAGCAAAATCCTTCAAATTCCTGGCACTCATGTCCATGCAGCAGCAGGAGGAAATCTATGGCCACACGACTTTGGAGTGTGGCCTGCCTGGTAATCTCCTCATCCTCTAGGAGGGAGCGGATGGCCGTGGATGTCAAGTTTGCCTGTTTGACCATCCAGCACTCTAGGTGGCCCAATTCACCAAGAGCTTTGGCTGCTGCAACCCATGGATAGAACAGGGATACAGCGATTTGCTTTGACCTTGCCCAATGAAAAATTTCTGAATCACAATTTGGGTCCAAATCATCAATGTTTCTCTTTTGAATTTTGCTGGCCAAATGGTTTTTCGGGTCCATTCGCCAATCATGGTTTGGTTGGGTGTCAACAGGGACAACTGCCTGATGGTACATGGCCCTCTAAAAGCCAAGAAGGGATTTCTGCCCATACCTGATCCCCACAAATTAAAAACAAACCCTTGGGGAGGCTTTTGGGATGTGAATGGTATGGGTTATCTGCTGTGACACGGCTTAAAACCTTACACTACCTTCTGGCAGTGAACTCCTCAATTCTCTAGTATGTTGTTAAAAGGTTTGGTGTTAGAAAGTGGGATAAAGACGAAGTGTATGCAGTATGATGCAGGGGAGGAGCCCAACAGCTCTAACTCTTGGGGATCCTGAGCAGCTCTGGGTAACTTTGGGAGCCATTCTTCAATGGGGTTCCTAATCATTACAGCCTGCCGCTGACGGATATTGTGTGGTTGTGTGTGATGTGATTTGAGACTTGGGTCAGGTATAGTTGTACCAAACTTGTCTGTAAACTCTCCAGCTTGCAACGGAATCCCTACCAGGCAGGTAGACATAGGGTCTTTTGCTGCTGCAGTGGACAGGCATATATTTTCCTGTTGGAGCGTCCATGCAAGGGTCACCTAGATGTTTTGGTGTGGCTGAGGGATGATCCACACAGCTGTCAGACTGCTCAGCATGAACAGGACGACAACTCGGACAGGGCTCATCGTGAGGTTAGGTGGAAGGTAGCTTTTCTTCTCTAAAAGGGAAACAAACATTTTTAAAACATATTCCAGTTCAGGGTTCTGCCAGAATGTAGCTAAATCTCTTAGGAAGATGCTTCCTCATCTTTCCGGCAGCATCTTCTCTTTGAGGCGACAGCTGCTTGCTTCTCATCCCCGTCTGCTGGAGCTGGATTTTTGGGGACAAAAGGTTTTACCCACTTTTGGGGTATCCATCAAGGGCCTGTGGGGGTGGATATACATGTGCAGCCATGCCCCCAGGTGACAAGCTCATAAGGATCCTTGGCTTCCCAAGTTTCTGGGTCCTTAATGAGAACTGGTGGACGCTGTGACAACTTAAACCGATTGTTATTCTGGAAATGCCACATTACTGGAGGAGACATGTTTTCAAATGAACAATTCAAAAAATTGGTGGTAAACAGGACTTTGCAGAGCTTTTGTTGTGGTGTCATCCACGCTGCAGAACTGCTCTGCCTAGCCAGGACTTGCTTGAGCATATGGTGGGCACGCTCAATCACAGCTTGACCTGTGGGGGAGTGGGGAATGCCAGTTTTATGCTCCACCCCCCACTGCTGGACAAACTCTAGGAGCTCCTTGGAGGCATACGCTGGGCCACTGTCAGTCTTAATCTCCCTAGGGATCCCCAACACTGAAAAGGCTTGCACCAGGTGTTGTTTGGCATGCACAGCCCTTTCCCCTGCGTGGGCAGAGGCATAAACCACACCTAAATATGTGTCTATGCTGACATGCACATATTTCAGACTACCAAAACTGGAAATGTGATGTCTGTCGGCCACACTTTGCAGCTCCCAAGCCTCAGGGGTTAACCCCAGCACCCAGTGATGGCACGGCCTGGAGCTGGCAACTGGTACAGGGGGCCACGACAGCTCGAGCCTGACTCCGGGTTAACTGGAACTGACGAATTAGACCTGGTACATTTTGATGGTATTGTTGGTGACTTAGCTGGAAGATGTCTGGAAGGCATGCCATTTCTGCTGGGGCAGCAAGGGAATCTGCTTTGCTATTACTTTCTGCAATCTCGCCTGGTAAATCAGTATGTGACCTCACGTGCATCACATAGAACGGATGATCCCACTGCGAAACTAAATAAATTAGTTTTGAGAGCAACCTGAAGGGATGCTCGTTCTCATGTCTTTGAGAACTGCCTGCTCCACCCTGGACACTACTCCTGGCATGTAGGCTGAATTGGTAACCAAATTAATTGGCTCCGAGAATTTCTCAAAGGCTCTCACAACTGCAGCCAGTTCAGCGACCTGAGGTGACCCCTCCACAAACCCAACATCAGCTTCCCCATGCTGAATCTGGGGATTTGTCCAAGTCATCACCGACTTGTGGGATGCCCCGCATGCACCAGTGAACATCGTAAGCGCCTTGAGTGGCCTACGACTCCTTATCTCAGGAGCAATGCGGTGGAATTCCTCGTTAAACAGTTTGTGTGATGTGGACTGACACCTGTCCACTGCAGCTGTCCAGGGATAGCTGGAGACTGGCATTGCTCTGGAGCACGTGCTCGAGCATCTCCTTGGTCAACCTCTCGGGAGAATTCCTTCCCTCCTTGGAGAGTTTGACTGGGAGGTGAATGCACTGAAAGTCATGACCAGCCAGCTCACGCAATCATACCCTGGCCTTCCGGATCAGCTGAGCTATCAGCTCCTGTGGCTGTGTGATGGCTTTGGATCACTGGTGGGAGAGGAAACACACTCTATGATTAAGAGTGAATCTTTCTGCCCTTCAATCCACTGGAATACCAACCCGTGTAGGTGTGGTAACTTTCCCAAAACAACGAATTTGAAAGGCAGCTTGGGCTGATAACAA
>VYZP01042855.1:0-19327 GCA_013400635.1 Hypocryptadius cinnamomeus | reverse complement strand
GTGGGGGCACCCCATGCCTGGTGCTGTGACTGCCAGCAGCCCACACAGAGGGATGGATGAACCAGCCATGGGCCAACCCCAGCCTGCAGGAATGTCTGGCAGGACCTGGACTGCTAACAACCCTGCTGGATCTGCTGCAGGGGAAAGAATTCCAGAGGAACATCCAAACTGCAGCCAGTGATCCCAGGGAGATAAATACACAGCTCACTGCTGATCTGCAGCACAGAAACTATTTTTAAAAGCAGACTCAGGGTCCCTATGTGGACAGATGGATTTGCCTTATACAACAAAGCATGACAAGGCAAGGTTTGGGCTATACAGGTTTCAGCCCTTTTCTCAGGGCAGCATTTGCTGCTTGTCTATACTTGCCCCATTCTAGACAGGCTGTGTTTTTACAATCAATCCCAAATCCCTGTTTTGCTGCAAATCTTGTGTGAGGAGGCAGCCCAGTTGCTGGGATCTAAGCCCTGCTTGGTGCTGCTGGACCCAGCTGTCCCTGGGACTCACCTTGCAGCCCTCGCAGGCGTGCACGCCGTAGTGGAAGCCCGAGGCTTTGTCTCCACAGACCCTGCACTCCACGTTCAGCGCTCCCAGTGCCGCCTCCTCGCAGCCCATCTGCAGCTGGTCCGACAGCGAGGGAGAGGAGCTCTGTGACAGGTCTGCAAACACACACAGGGACATGTCCTTCCATGTCACAGCCACAGGCCCAGCTCCTGGCGTGGCCAGCTCCTCCAGCTGTGGGGCTGAGGAGGGATTTCCAGCTCTGTCCTGCCTGCCCCTGGTATCAACATCTGGAATCTGGCACTGGCTGCAGGCAAATGCCATGAACAGAGCCAAGAATGCCCCAGCAGCTCAGACTCCACATCAATGCTCCTTTCTTCCCTCTGGCATTCATGTCCTGGCAATGAAACCCCAACCAGCAGATTTTATAATCCCTTGTTGGCCAGCTGCTGGCACAGAATATCCTAGCTGGAACATCGAGGGCTCTGAAGGAGCCTCTTCTGCATCCACAAACCTTCTCTCCCACCTCCTACAATCACTTTGCTCTGAGGACCTCAAGAAGTGTCCAAGGAAGCATTCCCAAGCACCCTGGGAGGCCCCTTGCCCTGAAGCACATTACCTGCCTGTCCTTTTAATTTCCACTCCAAAACCCATTGCCAATGGATGTGCAGTGACCTCAGAGGAAGAAATAAGCCTCTCCATAACTTGGAGCATTATTTCACAAATAAATGTGGAATGTTCAGTTCAGCTTAACTTCATTCAGGGACAGATCCTTTGCCCTTGCAGCTGAGCATGCTGCCTGGGGGCTGTGGGCACCTGGATGCTCCACAGGATGAGCTCCTGTAGCTCCACTCACCTGTGTAGCTGCTTGAAGGCAGCGAGCTGTCTGGTCCTCCAGTTGGGTCTGAGGCTCCACTTGCCACCATCACTGCCTCTTCCTCTTCCTCTTCCTTGACCTCAGGTACTTCCTCCTGTAGTTGTTCCATAATTGATCACCCCTCAGTGCCAAGACTGCAATCCCTGTCATAGCTCTGGCATCATCCGTGTCTATCCAAGATGGACCCCACCAGGTTGTTCCTGCTAGCCTGCAGGACATGGAGAGAGGCCACTGAGTGCCTGCAGCTCAGCAGCAGGGCAGTGTCATCAACCACACCAGTCCTGCTCTGTGCTTGCTCCTCAGCCAGTGAGACATGCAGAGCAGAGCCCATTTAAAGATCCCTCTGCACTGTGGAATAAACATTCTGTAGGACTCAAGGAAGCAAAAGCTCACGGAATTGTTTTTAAAGCCCAGCAGACCACAAACCAGCCCAGATGCTAACCAGGGATCACGGGTCCCCATCTTATAAGTCTCATATCAGAAATGCTCCCCTAGACAATGTCCCCCAGAGCCACCAGTGACCTGGGATGTGATGGTAGCAGCCAGGGCCAGGGTCTGATAGAGACAACACCTCCAGAAGGATCAAAGTAGGGCTGGCTTCACCCTCTGTCCCTGCCCAGCCATGGCAGAGCCTGGATTGGGAGCAGCAGCTGATCAGGGCACACTGTGCCCATGGGTAGAAGACACTGGGGGAGCAGGGCTCAGTACAGCAGGAGGCAGTGGCTAAAAGTCCCTGGCCCATGCAAGCCATTTGCAAGACTGATGGCTTCCTGTCAGCCCTGCACTCACACTCCTTCCTGTCAGAGTGCTGCCAGTTGCAGCCTTTGTGTTTGTTTTCACTTGGCTCCTCTGCCAAGAGCAGGGTTGAACGTGTTGCTGCTGCTCTGCGCAGCTGCCGGGCCGTGCTCAGCCACGGGGTCCAGCAGCGCAATCCCAACAGCCACACAATCCAACCAGTGTCTTAATCCCGGGTTTCCTGTGGGAGGAACGGCCCCATCCTCCCCCACACACTTCCTCTCCTTGTTTGCCTTACTCCATCCCAAAGAGCCCACAAAAAGCTCCAGCCATCCAAACGATGCAGCACCCACACCGTGGCTATGGCAGAGTAATTCCCACCTCCCTCCCAACCATGCTGGATCTTGATTCCTAAACTGACTCTTCCTTGACTAATTAATACCTCAAGCCCATCTTATGTAAAGTTCCATCCACTTCCTTAAGAGAGTTATTTTTAAGTGGAGAAATACCCATCAGGAAAGCCACTGAAATCCAAGTTCAACCAAGAGAGCCTCAGTTTGCAGACCCAAATTAAACTAATGCAGGATATTGCAGGGGCCTTGTATAAGGGCAGCCCCAAGCTCTGGGATGGTCTCTGCCCTATGCCCAAGCCCACAGCACAACTTGACTTGCTGGGCAAGGGCAGCAGTGACCCAGGACTCCCTGGATTTGTTTGCCCTCCCACAGCAGACCCTCACACCTGGCACTTCAAACTTGAGCTGCAGCCAGCTCCTTGGATTGCTGAAAAGACATCAAGGTCAGAGCTCCCTGAAAGAGCAAGGAAGCAGTTCAGGGAGACAACAAAACCTGCAGGTGGGAGGGTGAACACAAACACATCACAAAGCCAGGACACAAGTCACCCCTGGAGCTGGTGCTGTACCAGAGCCTGGGTCTCCTGTGGCTGAGGGGGCTTTATTTTTTCCCTCCACACTGGGAATTCAGACTGCAGGACAGGTGGCTTTGTTTCCAGGTGAGGTACATCAGTGGCAACAGTGAGCACACTGCCCTGTGCTCCTTGGCAGCAGGAGCAGGCAGGGAGCTGCTCCCTTCCCGTGCCTCCACACGAGCACTGAGGGACCATTGAAGGGCTGTGTTATCCTTGGCCTCTGCTCACACATCCCACGCGGTGGGACATGGCAGACAGGCAGGAAAACTTGTTCACTGGAGATGGAGGGTAATGAACTTCACTGTTTTCAGGGTTATACATAAA
The DNA here is from genome assembly GCA_013400635.1 of Hypocryptadius cinnamomeus. NCBI lineage: Eukaryota > Metazoa > Chordata > Aves > Passeriformes > Zosteropidae > Hypocryptadius > Hypocryptadius cinnamomeus. The sequence continues at coordinate 15,965 of VYZP01042855.1, read as the reverse complement.
TGATCACACAAACATCAGGGAAACACTTTTGCCTGGAAGAGCAGTTAGTGGGGGAAGCTTGTGGCAGGAGAAGCTTTGTCTACAGTGGAAAATCCATCCTGCAGCAGCTTAATGAGCAGCTCATTAGATTCCCCTTGTCCCTGGCATCCAGCACAAGCCCCTTGCCTTAAACCCACTGCAGACAGAGCTCTCGGCTTTGCCCCAGATGTCTCATGGGACACGTTGGAATAACGTGGGCACATCCCTGACATGCTGTCCTCCATCTGCTGGCTCTACTCAGGGCCATGTGCTCCCAGGGTGGCAGTGAGTTTTTGGCCTGCAGTTTGCTCCCCAAAACCTAAAAAAGCAACTCCAAAACTGTGCTTGAAGGCAGTCTTGGATGGGTGTGAGGAGGGGGAAGGCAGAGGATGAGACATAGACAGACAGCTCCATGGGCCTCATGTGCACACAGGCATTAAGAAAGGAAAGAAAAGGATATGGATGTGAATCCCACCCTTTGAGAGTGGCTGGAGAGCCAGAGAGAGAAAAGCTTTTACCAGAAGGCTGTGAATGTATTGTTTGTACATCTCCTTGCAGGCCAAGAGTTCAGGGGCCTGGGCAGAGGGGAGCTGTGGGAGCTCTTTGCACACCTGCCTCTCCCTTAGCCCTTCCCATTTTCTGAACAACTGGGATACAGGGAGATGACTGGAGAAAATTGGTTGATCTCACACAGGAGGCAGCAGCCCCTTCTGCTCTCCAGAAGTTTGTCCAAACTCTCTCTGTCTGAGCACAAGGAGGGACCTGCCCTGCCAGCACCACAGCCCAGAATCCTTGTGGGACAGCACTGGGATGGCAAAGGACAGCCAAAGGACCCATCTCCACCCCAGAACCTCTCCACCTCATTCAGTGTCCGAGTTGCCAGAGCAGGAGAAGGGATAGCTTGGTCTCCTTCTCTTGGCTGAGTCCCGTGCCAGAGCACAGCACACAAGCTTGCAGGAAGATGGGTAGAGATTCCTGCCTGCCACAGACACCCACCCCTTTTTCCATCTGCCAGCTGTCACAGGACACTGATGGAAACAAGGATGGAGACTGTGAATTTCTTCCTAAGCATATTCAGAGAATCTAGCAAAGCTGTTTCCCTTCCTCTTCCCACAGGATGGGAATGAGCAAGAGCACAAGCATCTCATGACTTGCTGTGCCCTTGCCTCAATGCCTGTTCCAAGGAGCTTTGGTAAGCCTGGCTGAGCCTGCAGCTTCCTCTGCAGCCAGTGCAGGGAGGGTTTGTTTGCTGGCTCTGGGCTTGGGCTGATGCCTGCTGGCTGCAAACAGCTTGGGCAACAGGTTTGTCTTTCCTAGAAGCTGGCATCTATGCCAAGCTAAACCATCAGTGGGAGCAGGGAGAGAGACGTGGCACAACCACGAGAGGAAAAAAACAGGAATAAAAGTTAAAAGGAGATAAATCTTCAGTGTGGATTCCCTGCAAGAAGGTAGTACTTCTCCAGAGCTGACCAAGATCCAAGCCAACAGCTTGTGCCCCTATGGCCTGGCAGTTCCCCTGGCAGCCAATCCTGCTGATTAGCACATAGACCCTGGAGCCAAGCTCAGAGTTTCCATGCAAAGCAAAGCACCAAAGAAAGGTCCAAACCTCCCAAGAATCAAGTCACAGAGTTGATCTGCTCAAAGCAGTTGTTCAATACAACTGTACTATAAAAGAGGTCATAAAGAATGGCAAAAGGAAACCAATGTATCATGGGAGTGCTCCTTGCTTGTGTTTATTCCTCTGGACAAGAAAGTTCACCAAATTCACAGCCAAAAGAAACAGAAGGGGTGAGTTGAGAAATCAGCACTGTGATGTGCAGCACATTTTGAATCCACAGTCAAAAACTGACCTGAATCCATAAAGGAGATGTGATTGCTGCTGGTTAACCACCTTTTGCAGACTTCCTCAGGTTGTGTCACTGCTTCCAAGATCTGCTGATCAAGTACCAGTTTCTGTTCCTCCTCCTACACGTCAGCTACTACTAATAAAAGCCAAATAAGAGCTAAGCAGATGCTGCAATACAGGAAAGGTAACTGAGAGTACAAAACAGGCGAGACAAACACTGAAAACATGTTTATGTTTGCTCCTGGAAGATCAGCATACCCTCATATTAGCCAATGAGATCTCAGCAGCACTTAGTAGCTGAGTGTTTCCTTCCTTACTCAAAGTCTTGGCCTCAAGGCAGGCTACACACAAAAATAAACTACTACAGCTAGCAAGGAAGAGCCCTCCCACACAGCCCTGACCAGGATGGACATTCTGGGACAGATTCATCCCCTTGAAGCATCTGCTTAGATGCTGTACCATGCCCCAGAGCCCATTCCTGTGTTTCTCTCTTCAAGGTTGCTCAGTGTGGAACCCCTGTGCTTCCCCAGGAGTGAGCTGGGCTCATTAAGCAGAGGGGTGCTGCCAGGGCTGCCATGACCATTAGCTGCTGCTAATTACTCCAGGACTTGTGACACAGGGTGCAGGAGATTCCCTCATCTGTCTTAAGCAGCCTGGCTTGCCAAAATGAATCACACATCTATTGCAAGTTTTAACTCACCCACTTCCTGGGCACTGAGGGGGGGGAAAGAACCCCAGCTCATTAAAAAGGTTACAAAACTTGCTGGATTCTTCTCTTTTTGTACCATGATTGATGCTGTCCCCAAAACCAGGTCATGACATTTTGCTCCAAAAGGAACTTGCTGCTAGCTTTGTTCAGACTGCAAGAGGTATTGCAGACACAGAAAAAACAGCAGACTGGGCACTGAACTCTCAGCCATGCACAAAGCAGGGTCTGCCAGGCTGCTCTTCTCCAGGAGTTGCAGCCGTCCCTGGCTCCAGCAGCAAGCATGCATGAGATGTGCTCCAAAATCTTGAGCTGGCAGATATGGGAAGACAGAGGAATCATCCCTCAACAGCTTCCCAGCAGAGGGACTCCCTGCCCTCATCAGGTTCTGTGGCTGACAGGCAGCAGCAGGGCAGGTAGGGAAGAGCTGCACAGTTTTCAGCTCTTAATTGAAGTGCTGCTCCATGACCCTCAGCAAATCTGGTCAGGTCCCATACCTCCCTTTCTTTGATCATAAAAAAAACCCCAACCAAAACCAAAACCCACCACAAAGAAACAAACACAGGATTTTTACAGTGCTTCCTTCCTATCATTCCCTGGCTGCATTAGCTCATGGAGACGGCATGTTTTGGAAGTGCAGAGCAATAGATCAGTGCCAAGTGTCATTGTTTATTCCTGTATTACAGATTTTGACACCTGTTTGCAGTCACACTCGCAGGTCTGGCCTGCCCAGCCCCAGGTCAGCTCCCTGCACTGCTTGTGACCATCTTCTCCTGTTGTACATTCCTGGATGACTTTCAGGAAGTAAACTGGCACATCTCATTCTGCCAACTGCTGACTGGTATTTGTGTTTAGTGGTCAACTCAGGACAGCCCAAAGTATCTATGGCCAGGAGGGGCACGTGGGTCTGACCCATAGGAACAAGGACAGCAGCCAGGAAACAAGCAGGTACTGGAAAGGTGACACCACTGGGGCTTCTCAGTGCTTGAAATGGCACAGAAGTGCTGCTATTTGAGAAGATCATTAAGTCTGGCAAGGAGAGAGGATCATCCCCCCACAGCCCAGGGCACAGCAGAGGTGGCTGTGAAACGGTGGCAATGCTTTGGGATCACGCTGCAAACCTGGCACTTGCACACCAGAGAAGCTGTCTAGGATATATTCCCCTTTCCTTTAGCATCCCAAAGGTGAGGAGGTTGGAGGCTCAGAATTCAATGAAGCACTGTAAGATGATGGGTTCCCAAACTGCTGAAGTCCTCTTGGCTGTACTCCAAGGCAGTCAGTTTGCTCAGGGACCCCTTGTCCTCCTGAACCTAAGCAGGACACGTGGAAGGATCTGGTTTCAGGAACATCAGTAATTATAGAACAGGGCTGGTGAGGGAGGAGCTCACAGAAACAGCAACACCACTTCCCAAGGCAAACAGTGGGCACAGGGTGCTGCAGACTCAGAGCAGCACTGAAATGGAACTCCAGGAAAGTGGCAAGTGGAACAAGCTGTGGCTGTGAACGGGAGCACTGCTGGCGGTCAGTGAGGCCAAGTTTGGCAGTGCTGTGCACACCAGCACCCAGCTTAGATTTTCCCAAAGTTTCAGGGTCACTGGGACACCAGCAAGTGCCACCCATGCTTTGGAAGGGGCAATCAGCTCCCCAGAAAAGCAATGGGGGCAGAAAAGCAGCAGTGGGCCGATGAGTCACTTAGGATCACACACATGCATGCAGCCTTCTATCTGGAGCCAAACATCCAGCAGGCCCCCAGGTTTTAGTGCTACATTGCCAGTGCTCCCAGATGCAGAAAAATGCCCACAAAACCAACAGCAAGCCTCCTCCTCTTTGCAGCAACAGATTTTAGATCTCATGGACTAACCATGAAAAAAAATAAATCCATCAGCCTGTAAATTCTGTTATGTTTACACTTGGACTCCCATAGAAGTGCTACTTGGTTTTGTAGACTTTAGCAAAATATCCTGGGCACCAGCCACGCTGCTGTGATCCCAGGACGCAGCTGACAGGGAGCAATTGTGCCCAGGCACAAGTTGTGATGATTCAGCAGGGCCAGGAACATGCACAGCGAGACGGATCGAGCAGATTGCTGTGTCTGCTGTAGCTCCCCTTCAGCCCCTTCAGGAGCAGGAAAACAGAGGGGTCCCAGTCTGACTGCACACATCCCCGGAAGAAAAGCTCCAGAGAACACCAGAATCGCTTTTCCACACAAACTAGTACAACACCCTCTCAGGGAACTAGATGGGAATGCTGTTTCCTTGCTATTTTTGGCCACATTCACATAGCAATAGCTGCCTGGACAACAGAGATTCCCCTGCCTTTTCAGCAGGGAAAGGAGCAGCCACTGTGTCAGTGTGATCCTGCCAAGACTCACAGTGTGCTCTGAGCATTTGGATTTCTGCCTCGGCCCCCAGAAAACAAAATGCTCGAGCAAAGCATTCGCACCTTTCATAACATCCTCATGCCTTTGGCACCGTCTTGGGGGTACAGGGTGAGCCACAGAGCTCACAGCCAGCCAACAGCTACTGCTTCCTGACACAGCCAGCTGCTGGCAGCTCAGCAGGCTCCTCAAGTTCATGCTCACCAACAACCCTTTTCCAGAGATCCCCATGTCCCTAAGCTCCACAACACAAGTTCTACCCCATGGACATGAGAACCCACGGATATTTTCAGAGATGTGCATCTCTGACCATCAGCCCTCATGGGGTTAACAGCTTTCAAGAGCCAACATCTCTAGCAGAACCCATATAAACAACTTTAAGGTGAGAAGCTGACTTGGACATTTTCAGAAATATCCCAGATTGCATTATGATGAAATCAAGAGTTCCACTGAAAAATACTTGTAACAAGTCAGGCAGGACAGGGATTTGAGCTTGGGTTCCCATCAACACGATGACTGCACAAAGCATTGCTTATTTTGAAGCCATCTCACCCCTGCCAGGAAAGGCCTGACAAAGCCTGTCCTAATGAGATAGGCATGTGTTTCACAGTAAAGTCTGTCTTAACAGCCCATCAAAGAAATGCTTCCCTATCAGCTCATCTGCCCTTTCAAATCACCAAAACCATTCCCTGTCTCCAACCCACATATCTGTTAAGGGCTGAACATGCATGTTCTAGTTTTTGCTATTTCAAGTTCCAGTTCCCAGACCAGGGCAAATCAGGAAATGCAGCCTGATGGCAACAGCTTTGGATAACATGGGGGTTACCAGGCTGTGGCTATGCCCCAGCCCCAGAAGTGGGTTCTGGCTTGACCCACCAGCAGAATGAACACTTGTGTTTCTGGCTTGTGCTTTCATCCTGCCACTTCCTCCTCCATGGTCAGGATTCCCCTATAAACCACAGACTCCCCAAAACTCAAAACTTCAAGCAGAGCCTGTCTGTGAGGTCCCCAGGAAAGCACCCCAACATACACATGCATTTCAGAGCCCTTTGCAAAGCCAAACAGACCTGACCAAAACGATCCCAGATGTTCACAAGCTCTTGGCTAAGCCTTGGAGAACACAGACATTTTCCAGACACTATGACTGAAACAGTGAATATTAAAAGCATTTCAAGAAGTCATAACGAAACTAAGATACATCTTGAGTCAGTTCTGCTCTGAACCCTTCCTGCAGTCAAGCAGGGTTCCAGTGAACGTCACCCCAAAACATATATTTTGGGGAAGACACACTTCACAACCTCCTTGACCAAAAGGATTCATACTGGCATCAATCGTTCCACTCCAAACCCTGCTTTGGAAAAGTAATCTCCCAGGCATTCTGCCAAGGCAAGCACATTTCAGAGTAATTAACAAAAAAATAAAACTAGTTCTACAGAAAAATCTTACTTGTCCTCACTATGGAAATCACTTCTGCTTGTCCAGACTTTCCCAGAGTCTCCAAAATTACTGCAGCAGTGCATCCCTGAACAGAGAGACTTCTGGAAAAAGCAGAGATTACCCTGCAGCACCTGATGAGAAGCAGCAACGCAGCCCGACGAATCTGTGGTTATCAGATTGTTCCTGCTCTAAGCAAAAGAGTCAGTACAAACCACAAAACCCCTGACATCGAAAATGTCATTGTCAGGGCAAGCCAGGCTGGGCTCTGACAGCAAATAACCTTTCAAGCATAAGCACTGTAACATCATCTCACCCAATTAAAACATCATTTGTATGTCAGGTTCTGTTGTTCAGAGGAGCCCAAGAGTCTCTTGTTGTGCCAATCCTTCAGTCTCCAAGAACATTTGCAGATTTCCAGTCCATAATTCAATAGCCAGACGAAATACTCCCCAAAGGGCAACAAGATGTACTGTACAAAAATACATATTTTTCAAAAGGCTTCACACAAGAAAGACGGAGCCCATCAACACCAGAAAGCAATTCTGTACAACAATGCTCTTCTGATCAGCAAAGCCTCACGGGGCTCATTATAAAATCCTCTCCACATGCTGGGAAGATCCTTGGAAGTCTGTGTCTTGAATACCAGAACAGAGATGGCGTAACCATTGCACCAATCTGACACAGAACCCACAACAGCTCAACACCTCCGAGCTGTGTGAGGCAAACACACACCCACAGCCACATGCAGACAGCCACAGCACCACTGATTCCAGGAATCACTTCAGAGGTCAGTGGGCAGGACAGTGCCCGCCCGTGGCCCTGCTGACCACCTCCTCCAAACCCCTGTCCTGCCTCTGCCATGACCTGCTCAGCTTTGTCCAACACTGACAGACAGCACTGGCACCACTGCTGGGTTGTGTGTGGGATTGTTGGGTGATTGGTGACCCACATGCAGCCCCGGATCTCATGTGCCCTCCCTCATCTACAAGAGCCAATTTCAGTCATGAACATCAGTGAAATAATGAAATGTTATGTCACTATGCTTTAACAGCAAGAGCCAGCTGAGGAGAACAGGATTAGACCAAGGTCCTCACAGTGTATTCCTGAAGTAATCCATAAGATCATATTCAGAAACCGAACAAACTGAGGGCACGGAGTTTAAATTTAAAATTAAATTTAAGAAACTTTAAGCTCATGGACAAAGGCAAACTTGCTGGAAGCAAGCTGCTCTTCCCTACCCCAAGATTTTAGAAACACTGCTAAGTGCCTGGGTCGCTGGCCTGTGTGCAAAGGGAAGGGTTACCTCTGCGGAGCAGCTGTCCCTGTCCGCCTGCCGCCGAAAGGCACCGCTCGGTCACCATGTCAGCACGGACAGCCAAGACCTGGAGCAATCTGCAGGAGGACAGACAGCAAGTTTCCACGGCTGTGCTGAAGGCCAGATATTTATGCTGCTGGGAGCACTGGGCTGGGTCCAGCAGCAGCTCTGAAATTTAAACACACAGTTCCTCTTTTGCACGCTGAAACCCTGGGCCAGGGTGACTCCAGGGGGCTGCTGCCACAGGCAGGATCTGTCCCAAGACCAGGAGGCAGAGCAAACCCTGGGGTGTCCCAGCAGAGACAGCCCCATCCCCTCACCATGGATGTCACCTTTGCCTTAAGTGACCCACAGCCAGAGGCTGATGGCCCTGAGCTCTTAAGGCGATGCACAAAGTTGATGCTAGGAAAAGGTCTATGGTGGCCACAAGGCTGCTTGTTTACCCAGCCTGCTTAATCCACCTTCAAGAGGCTGCCAGAAAGTTCCTGCAACTTTAATGAACTTCCTCTTGGGTGGCTGAAACTTAAGGATTCAACAGAGTTCATTCGCTCTTCTTGGTTTTCCTGATAACTTTGCCTTGTATGAATTTCAGACTCAAAAGAGAAGGAAGAGACTAATGCTGGGAAAAAAATGGCTTATGAGGCTTTGAACTGGAGGACTTAGAGGAAATATGTCCTATTTTTAGACAGTTATGCAGACTAACTGGACTAAAACATTAAACAAAGATGCTGTGAACATGATGCTATTTGCACCCACATACCCTCCTTGACATTACCCAGGCTTAGCTGCTCCTCCCACTCCAATGAAAAACCCCGTTTTGTATTGCTGCCCTTGACACGGGCAGCTATGGGTTGTGAAGCAGCTGAGGACCAGAAACAAACCAGCAACAAACCAGCATCACCAGCTCCTACCAGGCCAGGCAGCAAGCTGCGAGGCTGTGCTGAGACTGAACCCCCAGTGCAGCACATCCTTCCAGGTCTGACACAGCAGCTGCAGCTGCCCAGGAGAGATGAAAAAAGAACATGAACCCCCTGCCTCAAAAGCTGAGTGTGGAGGGTGTTCCCTAGAGGACCAAGGCACACCCAGAGGAGGGCACAAGTGGGAGATCCAAGAATACGTGCCAAGTCCCTTGCACTGGAGCATCAATCACATCAGGATTTCCCAATCAGTGATGTCAAAGCCACGTCCTCTTGAAGGCAGTGATTGCCCTTTTTTTGAGGTGGGGGCTGAGGACAGCCCAGAGCTCTGCCAGATGTGGATCCAGCACCAGCCTCTGCCTCAGTGGGGCCACGGAACTGCCCTCAGGAGCTTCACTTTCACAGCAGAGCGGGTTTTTCTTCCCTTCTCCCATGATATGGAAGACGGTTTTTCTAAACAATCCTGACAAAGTTTCTCTTTAATCTCTCTGACAAAGAACAACACTAAAGTCATTCCAGCCCCACTGGCACATCAGGAGGTGGCTTTCTCCACCTCCACCAGCAATAAAGCTCAACCCAATTCAGTAACACAATATTAGCCTTGACACTGTCAAGGAGGGCTGAATCACATGCAGGGAGTGCACAAATCACACCCTCAGCTCTCTCCCATTGCAGACCAGAGTGCTGTGCTGCTGCTGCCAGAGATCTGAGAAATAAAACTAAATGCCTGGCTCACCTTGTCCCACTCACAGCTAAATGCTGGGACATGCCCATCACACCACACACAAGGCAACACTTGCACCAGCTCAGCAGGGCATGGAGGGAACCTGCCAGCACATCCCACCTGGATGCTTCCTCTGCTGTCCCTGGCTGACACACGGCAAGTCATCAGGAAAACTCCCACCTCAGCCTGGAGCATGTTTGTACAGAAGAGGATACTGTGCTGGAGGCAATGAGGGATTTGCATGGAGAGGACAGGAGGAGAGGAGAGGAGAGCAGAAACAAACAGGACATGGGCTGCCTCAACCCACAAGTCACTGTTTTAGAGACCAACACTGCAACCAGCCCTGGGACTGATTCATGGGGGGCAGCCACTGCTCAGACCCCTCTGCAGGACCACGACGGGCATTGTCCAGACCCTACAGCACATCTGATTCCTTCCCACACGCACGTCCTTCATCTGGGATCTCAGGGCAGGGGGGATTGGAATGGGCAGGAATAAGAAAAGACTCTCAGACCCTTCCTCCTGGAGCAGCCCCTCACCAGATGCTCTGCTCAAGGTCCATCCTGACCCTCCTGCTTCTCCTCCTTCCAGCCCCAGACTCCCGCAGTGCCTGCTACCCTCCACCACCCCACCCTGGCACAGAAGGCAGCCACACTGTCCCCCTAAGCCTCCTCCCGTGTGGGCCACGTACAGTCCTCAGTCTCGCCTGATTTCCCAAGAACCGCAGCCTAAAGTCACTGATGCCCCTCACGCCCCACTCTCCATANCGCCGCCTCCGGGTGTGGGGGGGGGGCCTCGCGCTCGCGTCACCACGGCAACGGCCCCGCCCCCTCCGCGCCGTACCGCCCCCTGCCGGGAGCAGCCCGCACTGCGCCCCGCGGCGGGAGCGGGGCCTCATGGGAAATGTAGGCGCTGCCTGTGGCGCACGCTGGGGGCGGGGCGTTCTGAGGGCTGCCCAATATGGCGGCGGCCTCGCGTCAGGCTGTTGGCGCCGCGCCTAAGTAGCCCAAGCACTGCAAGTGACCCCCTTCGCCCCCAGCAATTCGCACCGCGGCCCCCTCGCGCCTCGATGGAAGACAATAACCCAGCTTCGAGGCAGAGCTAGGAAAGGCTCACTGTGCCCAGAAAACCCGTGCAGAGTGGTGGGATCCTGCGTCCAAGTGGCTTGGCCAGGATGGTGCGGAACAAGCAGGGATCCCACGAGGGGACGGCCCAGGGCTCAGGGCCACCCCTGATATATGATATATTCTGTGTGCCAGCGCAGAGAGAAGGGGGCAGAGGTGATTTCTGATTTTTGACCTGCAGTCCCTGCAGTGCCCGTGCCCCCGCTGTGCCTCAGCGCGGCCGCGTGGGCCTGGGCCAGGGCTGCCCTGCACCCCGGGCACACTGAGCGCTTTGTCCCGGGGCCCTTCGGCCACAGTGGAAAAAAACTGAGAGAGAAACACTGTGAGAGCGGGGGCAGCGCCGTTCGAGAGGGAGGAAACAGATCATAATCTCNGTCCCTCACACGCCCTGCCCCAACCGTGTCACTCCCCGCAGCCCCTCACGGCCCCGCTCCCTCCCGTCCCTCACACTGCCCCNGTGCGGAACAAGCAGGGATCCCACGAGGGGACGGCCCAGGGCTCAGGGCCACCCCTGATATATGATATATTCTGTGTGCCAGCGCAGAGAGAAGGGGGCAGAGGTGATTTCTGATTTTTGACCTGCAGTCCCTGCAGTGCCCGTGCCCCCGCTGTGCCTCAGCGCGGCCGCGTGGGCCTGGGCCAGGGCTGCCCTGCACCCCGGGCACACTGAGCGCTTTGTCCCGGGGCCCTTCGGCCACAGTGGAAAAAAACTGAGAGAGAAACACTGTGAGAGCGGGGGCAGCGCCGTTTGAGAGGGAGGAAACAGATCATAATCTCCCTAACGAACTCAGCTCATCTCGAGTGCAGTCAGAGCAGAGCTTGCTCCCCGGGGCCTGTTCCAGAGGTGACCCTGGCTCTATGCTCCAGACTATAAACACCCCAAAGGCACAGCTGACTGGGACTGTATCTATACAGAGGTGCTTGAAAAACTAACCCAAATGATGGTGTGTTGTTGGGGCTTTTTTGTTTTGTTCTGTGTCCCTCTTGGCCCTCCACGCACCAACCAAAAAATCTGCTGGTGGGGCCGCTTTCCACAGGTTGTGGCTGATTCCTTTCAAAAGGCTCTTTCACACAGGGGAAATCTAAACCCTGCTCTGCCAAGGAAAGGGGGCTGGTGCCTGCAGGGCCGCTAGTGTGTGGGGCAGGAGGTCTGTGGCCAGTGGCTCCAAAAGCTTTATTGGTCATTAGTTTCTGCTAACTAAGTGACTCCAGTAGTACCAACCACTGCCAAGGAACACAGTGGTAGCTGTAGTTAGGGACACCTGGTGTGGTGTGGGGTGACAAGAAGACCCTGCTTGGTCAGTCCAGGTGTCCTTGGCTGGTGGCAAAGCCCCACACCCTGGAGCACAGTGAGTGATGCAGAAGGGTTGTTGTAGAAACCAAGGGGGAACTGCAGCCCTGGGCCACACAGTCCCAACCCAGCAGCGGCTCTTTTTTAGTAGAGGGTGTAAAACAGAGCACAAGGAATTGAGTCCTGCAGTCCAGAGGAGAAGGTCCCACTGCCCTCTTCCCAGCACTGGGCTGCCTGAGCCTCCTGGCACGTGGTGGCTGCAGCCCTTCACTGATGGAAATGGGAGCACCTCTGCCTTATGCAGTCCCCTGTAGGCTCTGTGCTGGTCCCCATCCAGAGATGGCCACACTGACCGTCCACTTGGAGGGACAAGCTGAGCCCTGCCATTCCCAGCTGGGCTCTGCCATCCTGGTGGGCTAATTGGTGGGCTCTGTGGCCATGGTGTCCGCATCTGGAGATGGTGACATGCTGCTGTTCCCACCGTTGCTCACGTTTTCCTTGCTGTTTTCCCTTGTGGGCTCGCTGTCTTTATCCTCCACCCTCTGCTTGAGTTTGAGGGAAGAATCTCTCCGTGACAGAAGGGGCTGGTAGCCAGCAAAGACTCCTCCACTCACATTTGTTCGCTTGTCTGGGGGTGGACAGAAAAAGAGAATTGTTTACCTGGGGCTCAAACTGACTGTTCAGCTGAGAAAAAGGTTTGTGGAGTCCCTCCTTGCAGGAGGCATTGCGGTATCTTCTCCGAGAGTCCTTCCAGCCACCAGATGCCCCCAAAAAGGGGAAAATGGGTGGGGCTGTGGGCTCATGCCCCAGCATGGGGGAGGTCCAGGGAGGGGTGGTCAGCTGGGTCAGCTGGTCTCCTACCTCCTGGCCCGATGGGGTGCATCAGTCGGTTCATCTGGACGTTCCAGTGCTTGACGTTGGTGCTGGCCTGTCGCAGCTTCCGCTGGGCAGCCTGGCAGGGGATGGAGGAAAGGGGTGAGCTGCTGCCCCACTGGGACCACGGGCATGGGTCTCCCTTCCCTGAGTAAGCCTGGATTGGAGGTTTCCTCTGGGATGGAGACCCAGTTCAACCTCCTCTAGACCTTCTGCTCCTCCTCCAACCCTCCCCACTTCACACACTCCCACTGCTGACATCCCTTTGGACAGCAGTGCTTTGTCCCAGGGCAGGACACGCTTGTCCCGTCTCAGCCACTGCATCATGCCGTGCCTGCACATGGCACAGCTCAGAAACCCCCATGGCAGTTCCAGCTTGGTCCTCCCCAGTATGAAGGTGACTCTGGGAGGGCTGGAAAGTCCCCTGGGTTCACCGTGTGAGGAGATGTGGCACAGATGTGATGCTCACCATGACATCTTGGTCCACCCGCTGCCTGTTCACTCTCACTTCTTCCAGCTGCTTCTGCGCCTCTTCCAGACACTTGTTCTTGTTCTCCATCTCCTGCTTGAGGACTTGCTTCTCCCTCTGAGTTCTGATGATATATTCTTCTTGCTCCTCCTTCAGCTTCAGCAGCTCTTTCAGCTTCTCCTCTTCCTCAGCCAGTAGCCTGACAATGAAGAGCAAGAGGTGAGGATGTCCCCCTGCCACTTCTTCCACCAGCTTTCCCTGTCCCAGCCTGCATACTGGGGAGTCACCAGCACACCCCAGTACCTGGGAGCACTGAGCTGCCCTGGGAGCAGGGCTGCCCAAGGAGGGGGAGGGATGCCCTGGTCCTACCTGGCCTGAGCATATCTCACAGCCTCCTCGTCCTGCCGTGCTTTCACCTCCTGCTGCAGGGCCTCCTGGAGCCTCTCCTGCATGTCCTCCAGCTCCAAGATGCGCTTGCGCTGCCGCTCTGCCTCTGCCTCCTTCAGGACCATCTCTGCCTGCATGGAGGCACGAGCCTGCGGCGGGGACAGGAGCCATCAGTGGGCCAGGCCACCACCAGTGTCCCCAGAACCCAGTTAGGCCCACTGGGTGCAGCGGGCCAGAGCAGGGGCAGCCCATGGTGACAGGTCCGAAGCAGAGCTGTTTCCCTGCTCAGGAGACAGGCTGTGTCATTTGGAGCCAGTGCTGGCTGTGAGGTCAGAAATGGGCTCCCTGCCCAGCCTGGCACCAGCATTTGCCTCTCACTGTCCCCCAGCTAAAGCCCCTTGAGGCAGGTTGTCCTCATCTCCTGCTCAAAGGGATCTCAGAGCCCAGAGGTGATGGGTGGCAGCAGCTCTGTACATGCAAACCCTTGGGCTGCCCTGGCCAAGGGAAGGAGAAGGAAGCCCCCACCCCATGAGCACCATGGTCCATGTGGGATGCACCCACCTGCTCGGCCTCCCGCAGCTGGATCTCCAGGGTCCTCTGCATCTCCTCGTGCTGCTGCCTCCGCCGCTGCTCCTCCTCCTGCAGCAGGATCTCTGCCTGCCTCTGGGCCTCCTTGAGCAGCTCCAGCTCCTGCAGCTTCCTCTCCTTTTCCTCCTGCAGCTGCTTGAGCCGTTGTGTCTCCTCCTCCTTGGCCGCCTTGCGCTGCTCCCGCTGCTCCCGCTGCTCTCGGCGCTTCTGCTTCAGGTCCTTGTGCAGGGACTTCTTTCCCTCCGCCTGCAGCCGGATGGCGGTCTGGATGGCTGGAGAGGGAGGGCACGGTCAGTGGGGGCACGCAGGGGGCATGGGGAAGCCGGGGATGGGTTGGGCACGGACCGAGCGTCCACTCCTGGCGCTGCCGGGTGTCCGAGGCGCTCATCTCGTAGGTGCGGGACAAGGTCTTCACACAGAACATGCACCTCTTCCCATCCCTGTCTGGCAACACCTGCAGGGAGAGGACACAGCACAGCGTTACCCCCCGTACCCCACCTTATCCCCCCCATATTCAGCCACAGGACTGGCTCTCCCATGCTCAGGGATGTGAAATTGTGTGTTCTTGGGTCTCCCTTCCAGGGGTCTGAACAGTCTGCTGTCCCCAGGCTGAGCGTGGCCCAGGCTGTACCTCCACGCAGCAGTGCTTGTCCAACGTGATGCTCCCCTTCTTCTCCTTCCGTTCCTCGCTCATGTAGTAGGACAGGACACTGGGCTTCAGCATGAACCACCTCTCTGACCAGTTCCTCCTCAGCTGGCCCTTCTTCCAGAGGTAGCCCTGCACCCGAGAGACACGGAGATCAAAACGGGGTGGGAGCAGGACGGAGCTTGTGCCCCAGAGTATGTGATCTCCTTGCCTGTTTGAGCACATCCTCGATGACCTCCTGGTACACCTCCTCCACGGCCATGCTGATGGCCTCCTGCTCGATGCCTCTCAGGAACCTCCCCGAGTTCACCATGTCCAGGAACTGCCAGACCGTGAGCCCGCCCTGCCCCTGCGGCTCCTGGGACAGGTAATCATCCAGCTCGCAGGAGTTCAGCTCCACATTCATGGCTGTGCAGATCTTCTTCAGCAGATACTCCACCTGTGGGGAGGAGGACACTCGGTGACAGTGTCTCTGTCTGGGGACAGGGATGTCCCCACCCCATCAAATCACTTTGGAGAGCCCAAGGCCACATCTCTCTCCAGCCTGGAGATGCAGGACCTTGATCCTAGAGGGATCATCCTTTGTGGTGGTTGAGGCATCCCAGGCAGCAGGCTGGGATGGAGGAGACTGCAATTGGGTTAGAGTTTGACCTCTACCAAGAGGTTTTTCCTTTTAACCCCAAGGCTGGGATGTTTTGTCTGATTTGTCTGCAGAGGAAGAAAACTCTCTCTAGCAGTCAAGAGCCTGAAGGAGTACAGGACAGCACTGCTGAACACCATTCAGGATTGATGTCTCAAAGCCACAGTGAGCTTAGCACCACTGCTTCCCAAAAACCACTCAAGAGGAGCAGGGGGACAGGTCCCTATGGAGAGGAGCATCATTTTAAAACTGCAAATAAAAAGAGTCAAGGTGGTTGACGTGGTGTGGGGAAGACTTACTCCAGCTCAAGTTTTGCTGTCAGCTCTCCTCTCTCCTCTGCCCACAGTCTGGGGACTGAGACTAGTGGGTGACTGCAGGGAGCCACACAGGAAGGTGACACACAGCAGGGTCCCCACACCCAGCTGGATTTTTTATGTCATTTAATTGTGAAAAGGGCAAGAATTGAGTGCTGGTGCTCAGGATGATTCAGTTTTTCATGGTCTGGGGAACAGGAAACACCTCTCCCAGGGCACAGGAAGTGCGGTCACCCTCCTGCGTCTGCGCAGCACGGTGCTTCTTGCCTTTCTTCTCCTCTTTTTTCTTTTTT
>VYZP01042850.1:0-16410 GCA_013400635.1 Hypocryptadius cinnamomeus | reverse complement strand
TATTATTTCCCATTTTCAAGGCATCTTTAGACAAGTACAGAAGGGACTGTTGTGATTGATTGGGACTGTGGGCTGCTGGTCCTTTCTCTACCCCCAGGTCCAGTGTGATCCAGGGCTGTATTATCACATTCTTGATTGTCTGCATCCTTTGTGCTAGTGCTACCAGATGGAAAGATAAAAGAGTTTGTTAGAGAAAACTCCAACTTTTTACCTGCCAAACTCAATCCAGCCTTGGGCATTTTGGATAAAATAGTTTGGAAACCAGGAAGATGTGTGCTGGGTTTTTCCCCCTCTCTCTGAAAGGCTTCTGCTGAGGTTTGTGGAAGGGCATTCTAACAATAGTCAGTTCTGTAGGAGGTGAATTTGTGTTATGCCATCTATATTTTAGTAGAGAAGGACAGGATTGAATAGTCATACAGCTAAAATGCATCTTAGAAAGATCCATTAGTTAGAAATGGCCTCTGGAGCACACAGCATCTGCCATGGAGACTGTGGCAGGAGCCAGTGAAGAGCTGCAGCTTCTCACCCGTTTATTTTCATGTGGAAATGCAGCGATTTGGAAACATCTGATTCCTTTTACCTGGAAAATTGACAATTTCCACCAGCATTCCAACCCCCTGGATGTGCTGCAGTCCCTTCCTGATGCTTCCCACTTGAAATGCAGTCCTCCAGGACAAGAATTTCTTAGCAGTAAATGAATTTTCTAATGAGCTTTCCTTCCAAAACAACGAGGAGATGCCAAGTGACACGTTGGGAAGTGCCAAGCAGGAGGGAAATGGCTCTTCTGTGCCGACTGTCATAAACAGGATGTGGTTTGTTTACAGTCCTCACTTGCTCTCTGCAGTTCCCTGTCAGGGCTGTGCAGGAATGAGCCTCCCTGCAATGGCCTGGAGAAATCCGAGGTTTCTGAGCCAATATCAAATATTGTGTCAGAGGAGGAAGTGGCTCCAGGCAAAGGAGCAAACAAAATTAAGCACTGTATCTTGGATTCTTCTGTGCTTTTCTGGGGCATTTATCATTCTGACTGTGCAGCTGAGTTGCAGTTGACTGCAGAGAAGAGGGAATTTAATAAAGTGGGAGGGTAACTGTTGGGTGACTAATTTTAAGGGGAGATGTGTTGAAAAGTCTTTGTAGTAGGATGGTTTTGGAGTGCTGACAAGGGTTTGTTAAGAGGTACATTACAAGAAAACATTTAGAAGGGACCTATGGCGATCGTCTAGTCCAACCTCCAAGAAAACAACTTCAGGTTTTTTCCACTATCACCCCCAAAAATCCACATAAAACCCTTGGCATTGGTTGGAGTTCTTGGCACAGTGCTGAGGGGCTTCTGCTGACAGCTCAGGTGCAGCCCAGCTAGAGTTACAAACACTGTCAGAGCTCTGTGAGGAGAGCCCAAGGGCCTGGGGCTCTTGCCTTTGGTACTTTGGCCATTAAAGATTGCTGAGCTCATGTGCCATAAGATGCTCCGTGTACAGGAACGTGGTGCTGATCCACTGTGCTGTAAGTGAAACTTCCCTTGGAGTGACAGCAAACACACCAAGGTCCCATGGCTGTGGGGTATGGCATGTGCTGCTCCTGGAGGAAAGGCACTGTGAACAATCTAATTAGGCCAAGTTTCATTCTCAGAGGCTTCACTGCCAATAAAAGCTCCTCGCTTAGAAAAATGAAATTGAGCTATAGCCCAGAGTAATGTGATTTGCATTAGAGCAGATTGTGAACATAAGGTAAATTTTTTAGTATCAAAGTAATTTAGAGACTTAAGTTTTACAGAAATTCTGTGATGCTTAAACAGTTTGTGACTCTCACAGTTTTCTAAGCAAAGGCTCTGATGCTTGGGAGTTGACATTCTCTGTTTTCCTACATACATGGATCTCTTCCTGTATATACTCTTATACAACATGAATAATTCAGTGCTTGTAAACAGACAGGGAGACGTGTTGAGCTGGAAAGTCAGGGGATTTCTTTGTTGATAGTCGTGTATTTTAGTTGTTGTGTAAAGAAGGCAAATAAAAGAAGTTAAAGTAACACTGTTTACATCACCCCAGGAGTGTTTTTGCTTGTGTTTATCTGCTGCTCTCAAGCATTTTGTTGCACTTTAAAATCAGTTCCTTGATTCCCTGGCACTAATTTACCAGCTCAGGTTTATGTGAAGGGACATGTAGGCTGCCTTGTCTTTTCTGGGGCTGCAAAGACCACCAACATTCCCTACAAGCAGCTTGGGTTTTCAGCCAGACTGCTGCTGCTCTGGCAGAGCGTTTTGGTGATCCCTCAGTATTCTGAGCTTTCCATTTGCCACCCAGGACGCTGACAACTGAAAAGGCTAATTGGGATAAGGTGTAGGGAGGAAGATAAAATCTCAGAACTCAGACAATAAACAGAATTAATTTGGTTGGTGCAGGAGTTGTGCTGTGGAGCGAGGCTGTTCTTGTACCTTCTCTCATGTTGAATCAAAGGACAGCTCACTATCAGAAGAGGAAGAAATAATTTGTACTGAGTTCATCTAAACTCCCAGTGGCTGCTGACTTGTCTGTAAGGGTTTGTGCAGGGTTTAGTGCTGTGGCCTGACTGGCTGTGCTCTGTCTGACCGAGGGAATGAGAACTGATGACTGCAAGCTGCCATCCATTGGCGTGGATGGCTTTTTGTTTTTAAGTCACTGCTCATTATTGAGGAAAAGAGGGTGAGAGTCTCTGCTTGTATGGTTTGCAGAATTAAAAATCAAATGTCATTTACAAACTGAGGCTACAATGCAGGCTTGATGAATATTTCAGGAAGCAAAGTCATGACAGTATTAACAGACACTGAGCATTTCTAATATAAACTGAAAGGGCCACTGTAGCAAGCCAGCACTTCCTAATCTTACAAGCACAAATAGGTGTTGTGTTTAACCCTTAAATCTTGGAGTTTGAAATATTTGTGTTTACCTTGTTATTGTGCTTTCCTCTCCTCATCTTGAGGAAGAAAAGGCTGTTTGGTAGGAGAAGAGTTACTACAAAATAATACCCTAGAGAAGTGAACCCATCAGCCCAGCATGGAGCAATCCTTCTTTACACAAATACCATTTAGCCGTAAGAAATACAGAGTTCATCTCTTTGTACAGAAGATATATGGGTTTGCAATCTGCAGAGGGGAATGTGAATCCAGCTGTTTGTATTATGATTATTATTTCTTTTTGATTATAGGCTGTTTGTGCCTAAGGAGAACAGCCAAGCTGAGGAATGGGTGTGCATTGTGCTGGCAAATCCAGTTTGGTACTTTGTCCCAGGCGAAAGGAGGGCGACAGAAATGCTGATGGAAAAAAAGGAAAAAAACCTTAAAGGAATGAGAACTGTTTTCTTAACAGCATCCATAAAGCTGAGACTTGATGGTGTGTTCTTGAAATATCTTTCCAGCACGCTAAAATTTTCAAGGGTTTCTTGTTATTTAATTTTTAAGATGCTGTATTTATAGCATGCAAGGTATAAAAGCCCTTGCTGATCAGAGGGTGTTGGGAGATTTGGGAGCTCTGGTGTCACCAATATATTCTGTAAATAAGTCTCATTGACTTATTAATAAACCAAATGTGGGAGAATGTGGGAGGTGTCTCTGAAATAAAATGCTGTGTTCTGCAGCTCCTCAGAGCCAGCATGGCAGCCTGATCCTGTCTCACTTTCCCCAGAGGGCTGCTTTGGATGCAGGCAGTGAGCTGGAGGAATTGTTGCAGATGTGGCATCTTGCTTTCCAGCCTTTCTTCCCAGGAGCTTGTGGTTTCTTCCTGGAATGTGTTTTGATTCTGTTAGAGGAAGGTGGAGCAGGCTGTGCAGGAAATGGGCACACTCAGGGAGTATCTGCTGCTGTCAGGAGACCTCATCCAGCCCAAGCTCCATCCCAGGAGAAATGAGATGATGTAGGATTTGTCTGGGCAGATTAAATGTCTCCCAAGGGGCTGCTAGCACAGGGATGGGGGATGTGGAGGTACAAACTTCCATGAGCTAGTTGCAATTCCTAGGAACATATGCCCTGAAAAAGTGCATTTCATACAAGTATCGAAGTACATGACTTTATTCACCATTGGCAGTGGAAAGCAGTGGATGCAGCTCTCCTCCCCACTGGTTGGATTGTGATTTGTATCTCCCAAGGATTAACCAGTCTCTGCCCCATCTTGGTTTAAAATGAGATGATTTCTGCTCCGAGGTCATGAAAACTTCAGCATTGTCAGAGGTGAAGCATCATGACATCACACCCTGGGAGCATCATAGATCCTGTGGCCCTGGACAAAAATGGAGTGTTCTGGAAGGCCTCACAGACAGCACTGGAAAGGTTTTGGCATTGGTGAAGGCCTCAAAGCTTTTGAGAAAAATAACCCATAGCAGTGTTTACTCCACCATCTGGTTTAGGCACAGGACGTGGCTCAAGGTTGCTACAAGTGAGGAACTTCTTTCACAAGGACAGTCCAGAGAACACTGAGGTGATCCCTGTGAGGAGGAGATGTCACCTGTAAACTGGTTCTCCCCAAATACCTCAACACTAGACAGCGAAAGAGGCTTCTGTAAATTAATATTTTAACTCTATTATAGAAATGAGGGTATGCCTTCATGGCACTCTAGCTGTTGAGTTGCCTGGAAAATGGCCAGGCAGAAAGTCAGTGGCTGGTGTAACAGCTGGGCTAAGATGTGTGCAATTTTTTATATTGTGAGTATGTATCTATTGAAGCTTGTCAGATTTTCTGTTTCTACAGCATTTCCAGTTTGGGTTTTATTTGTTAATGTTCTGTTAGATTGTGTTTTTGCATGGTTCTACACTGATAGGTTGGGATTTTTTTTTTTAGTGTTGTATTTTCACTTTTGAGAAAATAAATACTAATTTTGTGGAACTGTCTTTGATACATTTTTCATGATGGCTTAATAATAGAACTACCATGAAAGCCTGCTTCCCAACAATGTACTGTGATTTCCATATGAGGAGGGGGGGAATCCCAAACATTCTGATGTTCCATTAAAATTTAAAGAAATATTATATTCAATTCTCTGTGGCATTTCTAAAAAAGATTCCTTAATTTTTTCTAGCATAGTACAGATGGCATTAAAAAAAAAAAAAAGCTTTATAAACCACCAGCCTGCTGCTTGTCTCAGCAGGAACTGCACAAGACACCAGGGGACGCCTGACCCTGCATTCCCAAGGGATTATCACGTGGATGCACTCTGTAAATTTTCTTTTCACCAGTGTTTCCCATTTCCTGGAATAATACTTCTCCTTTCAGCAGCTGGGGTTTTGCACTTTTCCATGCCTGTCATGGAAATGAAAGGCCTGGCAAGGACCTCTTGCATTCCAGACCAGACCTCAGGTCTGTAGGGATCATTCCATATCCTTTTAATTGATTTATTGAGGTTTTGAATGCTGCATTTCATGCTCTGATCTGTAGTTGAGGGAAAGACCAATATGGCTGTGTCACAATCAATGACATACTTAACTTTTGATATATCCCTAAGTGACTCCAGGTACATTTTTCCAGAGCAGAACAGTTGGTCTATTGTTGATTTAATTTGGTTACCTACAATGAAAGCTTCAGTAAAATATTTAGAAGTTATAAACACAGAATTGTAGCCAAGAACTGACTTACAGAACAGCTCCTGCCAGTTCCTTGAATTTTTATCCTAGGAAGTATTAACACAAATTCTGTTTAGTCATAGAATTTTCTCTCAGTTCTGCTACTTATGATTTACTTCAATGTCATCTCTCCTGCCAACTTCTGCTAAAAATAACTGATGCCAAAATATTTTGCTTTATAATATAATGATGCCTTAGTTTCTTCCTTTTTTTTTTTTTTCTGCTTCTCATATTTTCTGCTGCTGTACATGAAACTGAGCTGAATTTTGGACCTTATTGGAAATTTTAGGAAATACTTGTTCCAGCTCCTGTCCTGTGTGAGGGGCTGCAGTGGGATTGCTTTAATAGCAGTAATTGGAAATTACTGAGATGTGTTTTCTGTTTGCTTTCAGTCCACCTGACTTGGCCTATATCTTTTCTGTTGCCTATTCAGTACCCAGCTCCACCTCCTGATGTTGTTGGAAAATTGATTGCTCACACAGGTGGTATTCTAGTTTATCTTCCTCAGAGACAAGGAGAGTACTCTGTGCCTTGATAAAGAAGCATTTTTCTCATCTCTGGTAAAATTATCATTTTATGCACAACTGTTTGTTTTCTCCTGTCTCTGCATGTTTTCAGTGTTTTCTGAAGATAACTGTTGATCTTTTTTCCTTCTTTGACTGCACTCCCTGGTGTTCCCAGAGCATTTCCATTTGCTCTGTGTTAAGCAAGCTTTCAGGTACTACTGTTCCCTACCTGCCTCCCTCTCTTCATTGATTTATGGTGCCAGTTTAGCATGTTTGATTTTCCAGAAAAGCAGACTGGTTTGGAGCCTTCCCAGCTGTATGTTAGAAACTTTTCCTGCACTTATATTTATGTTACCCTGAATCCCAGACAAGTTGACTTTTAAGAGTTAGAGATTTAAAGAGCAAGCTCAGAATTCTTATTTGAAGCCCATATTTGCATGACTTGTCTGTGTATTTTCTGTGCATACCTGTGTATTCTCTTACTTAAGTTTTATAGCAAATTCATTAATTTTTCAGCAGCTGAACTGCATAGTTTTTCATTTTCACAGGAATCAGCTTTCTTTAAAATGGATGGTTCAGTTGGCACTTGGGACCTGTATGTGGCATTTTGGATGTTTAGCTGATGCTTTTTTCTTCTTGACGAACTTCCAGACAAGGGCAGGAGTGAATTGCAGACCGTATGAACTATTTCAATGGTCTTTGAACCATTGCAGCTTTTTCCCTGGGTTTGACAGAGGTTTGTGATTGTCACTGGTTGTGCCACATTCCCTCACCTGACAGGGAGTGCTGCAGAAGGAGGTGTCCCTGCGACAAGATGTGGGTCCCTCCATCTCCTGAGCAGACAGGACAGATGTTTCATGTGCTGCCCTGTGTCTGGCAGCTCTGGGAGGCTGTGCTCAGCATGGGGCTGTGCAGTGCAGCAGCAGCACCGTGGCTCAGGCTGCTCAGGGAGCTCAGAACAGAACCCCTGGGAGTGGTGGCATCCAGAGACACCGAGGGCACAGTCCTGTGTCCCTTCACTGGTGTGTGATGAGCTACGTGGGCTTTTGCTAAGAGAGCTTGATGTGGTTTAACAGGATAGATCACAGAATCATAGAATGGTTTGGGCTGGAGGGGAGCTTAAAGATCCTCTTGTTCCACTCCCCTGCCCTGGACAAGAACACCTTCCACGGATCACCAGCTTGCTCCAAGCCCCATCCAGCCTGGTGTTGAGCACTCCCAGGGATGTGATGCTAGGCCCTGGTAAAAAGCACAGTCACAGAAGATAATAAAATAAGCAATTGGCATTGAGGATCATTTCAAGTTTATGGCAGCTGTTATTTGAATGAAGACAGTGATGTAAGATAAGGTCTTGCTTTTTCTGAGGTTGGAGTTTTGCAGTAATCATTTTCATGACATTATGCTGCCGGTTTTCTTACAGCTATGGTTTTATTTCATAGCATATGCTGACTTCGATTATGTGTGTGAGAGAAAACCACATGTTTTTAGATGACCTGGATGACTTTGATATGAAGATATTTAATTATGGAAAATAACTTTTGCAACAGCAGGTGGCTTTAAAACTGCTCATATTCAAACTGTACTGTATGGTCATAAATGCAATATTGTAGTAAAAACACAGATCAGATTTTGGACTTGTTTCCAAGCCCAGAGGGTCTTATGTTGTTTATAAGTTTTGAATACTAAACATAATGGTATTGCTAGAGATAATTTCCAGCTCCAAAGTTACAGTAGCATGGAATAAACAGACTTTTATTACTGGCAATCAGTGAGTACATTTTGGTTTGTATTAAATCTGGCTTCATTGAAGATAAACTTGAATTTTTTTCCTTGATCAGCTTCTCCTGCTTTTCTGTTTTTTCTGTGTACATCAATAGAGAAAGGAAGAGAAGTGCCCAGAGAGGTTGTGGACTCCCCATCCCTGGAAGTGTCCAAAGCCAGTCTGGACAGGCTTGGAGCAGCCTGGGATAGTGGAAGGTGGCCATGGATAGGAAGGAGATGATATTTAAGGCCATTTCCAACCCAAACCATTGTGTGATTCCGTGATCAGTGATGGGTAACACTCTCCAGGCAGTGTGGCCTCAGTCCAGAGAAGAGCTGGACCACACCTGTGTTTGGGTTTCTACTGCACGAGATGATGGAGCCTGAACATCTCTGAGCTGGGGGCCTGAGGTGTCCCACTCCTCTGGGAAAAGTACCTCCAGTATTTCAAATATTGAACAGACCTTTTAGCAGCTCTTATCAGAATGACCAAACATTCATGAACATTGAGACAGCTTTAATTTCCTGTGGGTTCCTCTGTCTTGGTTAATTAGCTTTCTCTAAACTGAATTTGGCTTAATTTTTCTGTTGATTCTTCATTAGCCTGAAAAACAACCATCCTTTTCTCCCTGTTACTCTTTTCCTACAGAGTATTTTGGAAAGCAGAATGTGTGCTGCTGTATTCAACACCACCAATTAGATCAGGGACTAGAAAAATTAAGGGTGAATTTATGAATTCCAAATTATCTCCTCACCAGCTGCTTATTTTCACAAAACTTGGAGGAAGAGACTTATCTTTGAGATGTCTACTCTGTATCCTATGGAGATGACTTTAGTAAAATAGGCGTTGTAGGGGAGGAAAAAGATGCAGAGAATGTCTAACCTTGATTTTCAGTAATAATGATTAAAAAATCCTAAAAGTATAGATTTTGCACCCAGAGGTGAGCATTTAATTTTTTTAAAATGAGAGTAACGTAGAGCTCTTCGCATACTAAGTGATACAATAGCATTTAATTTTCTTTTCCTTTAAGATGATAAAGGCACAGTGTTGTGTGTTAGTGTCTGCTAGGGGGAATTTCCATTGAGATTTCCACATCCATGTCATATTGATGTCATATTTATGAATGCTGTTGGTGCTTTTCTTAAAGATTTTCCATCACGCTAATTTTGACCAGAACCTTGACATGATTTTTAAAAAACCAGTTTGTGAATGAATTACTCAGGGTGCATTGGGATATCTCACTCCAGTCACCTGTTATGTGTGAATTAAGAGTCACCACCGAGGTGCTTCTGCTGGTGCTTTGATTGGATGCACCTTTGATTCAGTCATCGTTGTTATGCATTCTGAATAATAAATGTTAATTCCCTAATTACTCGTTTACCTACCGTTCTAAATTGTCACATATTTACCTGATGCCATGTAATTAGGTAATTACACAATTTATACAATAGATGATGTATTTTTCATGTTTCATAGTTGGAAAAATACAATAGAAAATGAATTGGGAAGTATATTTAAATATCCAAAGTACTTCCAGCTGTAATCACTTAAGAAAGCTTACTAATCTCAATAAAGAGATTTATACTTAAGCATTTGTTTCCACACAAGAACCATGAAATGGGGAGTACAGCACTAACAAAATAAAGTTGAAACTGGAGTTTGGGCAAATACTTGAGCTTTCCCACTGAGCCTTTTTCTTAATGTTCAATAATACTTGGTTAAGAACTTGTATTAAATGACTTACGTGACAACCTGTCTATTAGTTAAAATGGCATATCTTATGCAAATATTCCCCTTGTCTGGGAGATATCAGTATTAAGAGGACCTGTCTGACCACAAAACTCTACAATAGTTGATTTTCTGAACAATTTCAATGTGATGCCCATTGGTTGTGGTTTTAATTAAGGTGGGTTTGTGTCTGCAACTGAGGAAGGGGAGAAAAAAGGATGAAAAATGGCCCTTTGGAAAATCCTCCTCTGTCTTCCCTTATTTACCTTGACTACAAGAAGTCCATGCAATTAGTAAGACATTTGTTGCTTTTGTTGTTTGACATCTGAGAAGTGATGCAATTTTTTTGGTTTAAAAGAGAACCTAGAGCAAAACCACCCCGAGATTACTTTGGAAGCCAGGCCTTTCCTGGTAATCAAGTGTTTACAGAAAGATGCTTTGTTCAAACCTTTTCTGGGGCTCTGTATGCTTAAACAAAGGGCTTTTAGACTTAAACACAGCTGTTCATTTGAAAATGAAAAATCAAATTAAGCAGAACCAGCTTTTGAAAGTTAATGTTGTATAGCCACGGAAACAAAGGAAGAAAATACTGTGTTTTACGTTTCACTTAAATAACTTTTTTAACATAAAGTTTCCATCTCAGAAGTGTTGTTTCAAAGCTGCTCATCTCTTGCTGTATCCTGCAATAGAACATCTGCGTTCATTCTGACGCGGATGAATGACATG
Source organism: Hypocryptadius cinnamomeus (assembly GCA_013400635.1). NCBI lineage: Eukaryota > Metazoa > Chordata > Aves > Passeriformes > Zosteropidae > Hypocryptadius > Hypocryptadius cinnamomeus. The sequence goes on along the minus strand of VYZP01042850.1, from coordinate 6,104 downwards.
AATTAAACTAAAACCGTTGAAGTGCTCTTTTTAACATAATTACACCTTGTTCATTTTGGAGACACAATGCAGGGATGAAATGCCAATTAAGCCTGGTATGTTAATGAGATTGAGACTGAATAGGGGATTAGAGCGGACACAAATCCCAGCGGAATTGATTTGATATAATCCCTCAAGTTTGTGCTGTTTTCAAATGTACAATAACATTTCTATTAAAATTTCCAGGCACAGAATAAAAACAACCAAAAAAAAAATCTCCAAACATGTTCAGTTTGGGGATAAGGTCAAAGGAGCTGTCACGGGGGCTCGGTTTTGTAGTCTTGGTTTTATTGTCTTTGCTTGTGTCAGATTGAAAGAAAACTTTGCAAGTGTTTGATGTCTGTGTCAGCAGAGAGTTCTCTTGCACATTCATTCCATGTGTGTCATGGAGTTCCACAGTGTAAAAAAATTATTTTACTACAGATCCCCCAGGCTTCTGAGATCAAGAACTGGGATTCATGATGTAAATATACATGTGTGTATACATGTAAATGTATTTATATCCAAAATAAACAGTATGTTATTTCCTTATATAATGTAGTGTTTTTAGAAAAAGAACCAGACCAACTAAGTGTAAAACACAAACCAAAACAAGTGGCTGCTTTCCCCTTATAAAGATTGATTCTACCATCTAATACCATAATTTTTAAATTATGTTTTTGGCATGGCCATCCAAAGCAGTGTGTTGGCAGGAGGGTGGTTTGTGCAGGACAGAGTGTAGCTCCACAGCTGGTGATCAGGAACAGGAGATAAGGTGTAGATGCCTCTTGCTTGTAGTTGCTAAGTTGTTAAGCTGTACCTATGAGTGAAGAAATACAACTATATTTAGAAATAGAAGGTGTTCTCCTTTTAATCAGCTGCATTAGAAAGAACCCAACATTACAAAAGATGTGTAATCCAAATTTTTCATGGTTGTGTAAGACATAATTCCATTTCCTAGAAAACTCAGTAGTTTATCCACTAGAACATCTCAAGGGAAATGATTCTGTTTCAGATGGATCTTAGTGCAGATCAATCTGGCTTTAGGAGCACGATCAAACCATCCTTTCAGGTTCAGATCAGATTTATGATGAAATGCCATGTCAATACCTGTGATTGATTCTTGAGTTTCTGTTAGATGAGAAGAACTCCTGTGCCACAGGTGTGTGGGGACAGGCAGCTTCTTAGCCAGGCTCTGGATCAGAGACACTTTGAGTCAGAGCATTTCAAGTCAATTTAAATCCTAATTGGGACACTGGAGAAGCTCCCCTAAAAGGCTGCACAGGGGTCCTTGGTGTGTGCTGAGGCTCAGAATGAAAAGCCATTGCCTGGTCTTTGCAGTTTGCCAGTGGTGTGTCCAACCCACTGTCTGATTGATTTTGTCTGTCACACAAGTATAAATTTTTTGTCTGGGTGACTGAGGACTTAGCACAATGTCAGTCACCCAGGGTAGTTTTATAAAGGGAAGGTTCAGAGACCTAGTAGAAAAGAAAGGAGAAAATTCGTTTCTATTTTTCCTGTACAATTTAATTTCTTCTTGTATTACTCATAGGTGGAAGCCCTTGGGGCTTTTTTATTTGTCGTATATTACAAAATGTATTAAACTCTTGAGTCCTCTTTGTGGCAGAGAGTCCAGTTGTTTAAAGAAGTATAATTCTTGTCTTTTTGAGAGTGTTCATAGTTTTTTAAATAGAGTTTTTGAAATGTTAAACTATTATCCTGTCCTGTCACCTTTTGATGAGCTGGCCTCTCAATCAGAACAGCTATATGCAGAAAAATAACTGCTTGAATTAATCAAAAGACTGTCTTTTAGTAGTGGATTGAGCCCTCCAGAGAATGGGTTGTCTTCATTAAGTGTGTTTTTCTTTTGCTATATCTGTTGCCTTTTGGTAGCACCATTTGTCTTCAGCCTGTCTCCACATTTGCCTCAAAGCAACTCTCGGGTTAACAGCTAGTGTTAAAATGAATTATTAATATTGCTGGAGATACTGCTGGCTTGCAGACTGAAGTGTTTGAGAAGAGTCTGCAGCTACAGTGCAGCTTCCTGTGAATGTCAGGGCTGCTTTACACCTACAGCAATTTTCCTGCTCTGTTTCTTAAGCCAAATCCTTGTTTCATCCTTGGTAGTCCTGTCCTCCTCTGTGTTGTGACCAGCTGGATATCAGCCTGTCCTCATTCATATATATTCATAATTCCTTGCCTGGAATATACAGCAACGTACTGAAGTGTGAGTCTTCCCTGATTACAAACCACAACAGTTTCAGGCTCCTCAGCACGGTCTGTGGCACAGAGATCAAATCTACTGATAAATTTTTGTACTCAACCTCCCAGAGAACCCAAGGTCTCCATGGTTTTTCTTCACTGCTCTAATTATCAGTCTAGGATATTGAAAACACTGCTTATAATGACATGTCAGCTCTCCATGTAGAACAGAATTTTCTTAAATTTTCTTTGGGTTGTTGAAAAAAAATATCTCTCTGGATGTAAAGCCAACTCCCCCTTTCTCAGCTGAGCATCTATTTTGATATTATCCTCCATAGGAAAAAGAACTTCACCAGTCCTGTTTCTAATAGTTTAAGAAATAGGTGATGAATTAGAACTGGTTGCTGCTTTGGGGGTGGGAAGAAGGGAAGATCCAGACACTGTGCCATAGGTCAGAGCTGCCCCTGCAGAGGCACAGACTTGGTGTGAGAACCCAAATGAAATGTGTTGTAGAGGGAGGAATCATCTTTGTTACTCAAAACTCCATGCACTGCTGCGAAATTTGCTGGCCCGTGTGTGGTTGTGCTGGAGCTAATTCAAAGCAGGATTAATCTTTTCACTTACAAGATGCTGGTGTTTTGACTTCATTTCTTACAGATTAGGTTAAGTCTTTTACTGTGTGGGTAGAAAAGCATTGAAGTGTTGCAGCCTGTGGCTTCTGCTGGTGCCTGTGAGTGGGATAAGGGAGGAGTCCTGGTTCTGGGATGCTGATTCTCTGTAATGCTCCAGAATTGAGAACTGGGACCTTCCAGCATCCACACCACATTAAAAAGCAAAACAAAACCAAACTGACCAAAGAACAAACCCACAAGCAACCAAACAAAAAAAACCCCAAACAACCCAGGCCCCCCTAAACCAAAAGAAGATGCTGTTGGTTCCTGTCAGGTTTTGCTGCTTAGAAGTAGCCATCCAGATTTGGATTCACCTGGTTTCTGAGATCTGGAACTTGTCCCTTATGTTAAAAGTATTTGGAATGCTGGAATTAGATGTATAAGAATAAAGTAATGACATTTTTATCCAGGGATGAAATCAATTACTGAAACAGTTGGCTTAACGGAACGGATTATAAAATATACAACTGGAGCTTTATTCCTGACATGCATTTAAGTATTTAATATAAAGCTTTTTCAAGAGATAAATTATGGCTGAAATGATTCTGAGTGCCACTGTAACTGTTTGGATTGTCCTGTCCTCTGGAATAACATCTCTCAGTGAGGACTACAACTTGACTTCGTGTTTGTTTGGCTGCTCACACCTGGGCCATTCTACTCAGCCTTGTGTTACTCCTCTTCTTACTCTCTGCTCACTTTTCCCAGCAGTGCTTTGAGGTAAATCTTGCTGTTTTTTTTTTTTTTTTACCAGATGAGGAAAATGAATGGTATTTTTTGGCATGTAGAATCTTTCCAGGATTTGCTTGTTTCTCTCATACATCAAGAATTCACCCAGAGAGCTGGAACCTGGCCCTGCTGGGCTGGGTTAAATCCCTGAGCTCTGGAGTGCTCAGACTCTGTTTTTCTTTTTGGCCTTCTTCCCACGTTCCCTTCAAATGGGGGATGATCCATAAGTGTTCAATACAGCTTTCCTGTAATATGCCTCAGTGCCTGTAATAACAGATACTGCCTGTCATGCAGCTGGGCAGTGAAACTCTGATCATTACTTATCTGAGCGTGGTGTTTTGCCCCAGGCAGCTGATTAGATAAATTCCTATCTTTATCTTTTCGTTTTCTAGATATAAGCAGTGTTCTCCTTTCCCTGTGATACTTCTCCTGGAAGGTTTTCCTCTGAAGATTGTCTGTAGTGGTTTCTTAATCTTATATGGTATCAGTGCAGGGATCTAGAAGGGATCTGCAATTTCAGTTTGGATGAATCTTTCTGCTGCTACTGCAGCACCTTCCCCATGTGTATGAGTGAGGTGCTGTCAGTGTTTTCAGTTTGTGAGGGCAAACAGGAGTGAAATTGGAGTCAGCAATGCCCTTTGCCTCTTGGCATCTTTCCTCCTGGGCACAGTGGAATTTCTCACTCTCAGAAGCACTGGAAGCCCATTTGGGTAACAGGTTTCTTTTACTAATAATTTGCATCCAATACAATAATTATTTAATTATTATAATTTACATACAATAATTGTCTCCCTGTTCTTCTAAGTTCTTCTAAGCCTTCTGATGTTTACATTCTTGTAACAAGCTTTCTCACGCACTGTTATGTAATCGATTATAGTTTTTACATTCCTTTCTGGAGGAGGACAAATTTGATGGACTGTTGTCTTGCCCAGTGTCATTGGAGAGATGGCACTTTCATCCTCCAATCCACTGTCACTTTTTTAAGTCTATAAATATTGGAGTCAGAAAATAAACTTCCCTTCTTTTTCTTCTTCTTACCTTGGAGTCCAGTGTCCGCGTCATTTTATTTTGTGTCCTCTTGCGACAAATAATTATTTTACTAATGATTTGCAGCTGCTTAAGGAGCCTGTTGTAGGTATGAGCTCTGCTAGAATGTGTAATTACAGCTGGTTTTACCCATGACATGTCTCAATTTGTTCAGTCTGGGCAAGGTGAGTTGCCTTCAACTCGGCAGAATAACTCCAGGAGGGAAGTGAGGTGCAAATCCACGTGGATGTGCAGATTTCTGAAAATCAGGTGTTCTGAAAGTGCTAAATAACTGCAGCAGGGCAAATGATATTCCACAGTGACTGGAATATTTGGTGATAACTGCTCTGGTTGGAGCAGTAGAGAGTTGTGAGAGACATTCATCCCCTGTGGTGTTATCTTGCTGCATTCTGGTTGTGTGGCATCACAGCACCAACCTGCTCGTAAATGTATAATTTAACATTCTGAGACAGTAAGCTAACAACAAAATGCAGTTTTTAAAGTTCTCTCATCTTACAAATAAAAGTATATTTGGCAAAAAAAAAAAAAGGTAAAGTTTCTGCCTAGCTTAAGAAAATTAAAGGCTTTGTCTTATAATTTTATTCACATTGCCAGAACATAACAAGAATGTGGTTGTTTACTTACTTGCTCTAATCATATTCTTTTGGTTTTGTCATTAATAATGTATTGTGAATATCAATTAGAAGCTAAGCAGAAATTCAGACTTTTCTCAGAGCCAATTGAAAATGAAACATTGTTTCAAAGGAATATTTTTCTAATTTAAGAGGGAAAAAAAAAGCCAAATAATTCAAAGTTGGTGTGTGAGAAATCTTGATAATTAGAAAATGATTCTTCCAGCTTGCAGCTGACAGGAGATGGTAAATCACATATATAGAAAGAAAGAAGAGGAAGGAGTGGAAAACAAATTGTTAGCCCTGTTCCATAACTGATGGGAAAAGCAGGTAATTAGGTAATTTCTTTCAATTTCTGACATGTGTAAATGAGAATCCACTAATAAGAGACCTGTAATATAAATGATAAAAATGAAAACAACAACAATAACAATGAAAAAAGATCAACCTGTCAGGTATGGTCTGAGTGTGAAGGTAGATTTTTTTGGTCAGTGCTGTGAGCTGAATACTCTGACCTAGCCTGGCTTGGAGGGCACTCGAGCAGTGGCAGGGCTTGAGATGTCACTGAAGTCACACCTGAAACAGCAGCTCCTCCTGGAGGAGCTGTCTCACTCTTTGGGAAGTGGAGCCCAAAGCTGTGCCCAAATTCTGTCATCTTTGAGTAGAAAAGGCACTGCTGTCACTGCTGGACACTGCTCAGAGCTCAGCACTCATTTCTTGGCTTTTCCTGGTGGCTTTGCCTTTTGTTAGTCAGCAAAAAAGGATTCACAGCTGCGTATCTTAAGCACCTGCTTTGTTTTCCTTAGCAAACAGGAAAGTTGATATATTG
>VYZP01042846.1:0-39825 GCA_013400635.1 Hypocryptadius cinnamomeus | reverse complement strand
ACAGGGAGGGAGGTCGGGCTGTGGAGGAAAGTGGGAGGGGAAGGGAAAGGCCGGGAGGGGTAGGAAGAGGGACCGTGGACAGGGGAGGGAGAGAGGGGAAACAGAACGGAGTAGCGGGGTAGGGACAGGACAGGAAGGAGCCGGGCTTAGGGGGGGGGAGGGGGAAATGGAAAGAGAGATAACTAAGGGACTTATTCAGGGACACGCACCAACAGCATAAGGGAGACCCCACAGCAGATCTTCCCACTTCATTTATGTCACCCGCTGCCAGTTTGCTGTTGTCTGCGAAGGACTCATGTCGACAGTTTATGGAATAAGACTCAATATAAAACAGTGATAGGTTAAGGTTCGAGGATTTTTGGTGATAGTATCTGACTGCAAAAGCATATTCAAAGAAATACACAGAGAAGCTCTAATCCCCAGTGAAAGTATTCAGTGCACACAGAGCAAGTTCTGGCTGGAGGTGGTGCTACATCCCGTTGGTGGTCAGGTACTAGTGCTGTGCCCTGGGGATCAGTGCTGGGCCCAGTCCTGTTTAATACCTTTATCAATGGTCTGGACAAGGGGATTGAGTCAAGCAGTAGCAAATTTGTAGATGACACCAAGTCAGCAGAGGAGGAGTATCGACGTTGTGGAAAGTAGGAGGGCTCTGCAGAGGGACTTAGAACTGTGTAGGTGGGCTGAATCCAACACTATGGAGTTTGACAAGACCAAGTGTTGGGTCCTGCACTTCGGCCACAGCAACTCCGTGCAGCACTAAAAGCTGGGGGTAGAGTGGCTGGGCAGCAGCCAGGCAGAAAGGGACCTGGGGGTACAGATGGACAGCAGGCTGGACACGAGCCAGCAGCGTGCTGTGGCCAAGGCCAATGGCATCCTGGCCTGTGTCAGGAGCAGTGCAGCCGGCAGGACCAGGGAAGGGATTCTTCTCCTGTACTCGGCCTCGGTTAGGCCATACTAAGGAGTATAAACAACTGTTAGCTACCCTTTATTTTTTTTTTCTTTTTCCCCTCTGCTAATGACCAGAAAATTGCTAAATAAATATGGACCAAAGGATGTGACTGACAGTTTCCTATTCTTTCCTGGTTTACTAGTCAATATAGCTGTTCTTACTAAACTAAAAAAGTGATTGCTGTTCTTTTAATGGACTCAACAGTGAAGGGTCTTAATATCCATAAATTCATGTTTGATAATGTTTTTGACACTGCTTGCAAAAATCGAAAGTTTTACTTGGAGGCAGCAGGTCTGTCCCTGACTCATTCTTTAATGAAGTCTGCAACTGGGCTGTTCATGTTTCCCAAACTTTTAGTATTCTCTTTAAAACATATTGTATTGGAAGTCTCCCAGTGATTCAGCTGTTTCTTATTTTATTTTCTTTTCTTGCTGGACAATGAGGCTGAGAAGATCAGTCTCATTTGTTTGAATATTCAGACTTCCTGTGATGGGTATACAGCTGCATCATGGCTAAACAGAGTGTGGAAAAATTTGGCACCATGAACCATTCTTATTATCAGAAACTGAACAATTGTTTGGAACATGAGCTGGTACCTTTCTCATATGACAGCAGCTAATGGAGTTTCTGCACCTTGCAGACAGGAAAGTACACGAGAAAATAGATTTCTGAAAGCTGTCCCTACTCTATTCAAGAAGGATGTCACAGATACTTAGTGTGTTTTGGTATCTGCTCCAGAAAGGAAAATGCATGCCGACATAGAGATAATCCTGGAGAATGTGGTGCCCTACTGCTGGTTTTGCCTGTGCAGCCTATGTGATCTGCCTTTATCTGCTTCATCTGAGTCATGTTTGCACTCTCAGTCACTTAAAGTGAATAATGCCCACCAAATGCATCTGTAACATAATAGAAAGCACTCTTGGGCACCTAATAGAGGAGTGGTGCTGCTTTGCTTCCCTCCCCTGCCAGGAGAGCTTGTTTCATGTCTAATAATTGGCTCATCTTTCATGTAGTCAGTCCTTAAGTGTTAACTCAGCTTCTCTACGGGAAGATGGAAAGATGCATTTACTAGAGGCCAGGCAAACCACTTAGATTAATGGGAAATGGAATCACTCATCAATGTGAAAATTAAATCTTTCTCAGAGTTTGCACTGCTGTGTATTTTGTTTTGGTTTGTTTGGTTGATGATAGATATACATTCTGACAAGTGCAGTCCGCTATTTCTAAAGAAAATTTCCTCTCTGGTTGTAGCTGCAGAAGATATTAATGATGCTTCTAAACTATGTCATTCCCATTTAGGGATTTGCCTGGAAGCAATGTACAATACATATTTTACAGTGAATAAATAGTTGCTTAATATTTTTTTGTCAGTTTTCTGGCTATTAATAAGCAAACAAATATATCTATTTAGATATAATACAAACAATTTGCAAGAACAAATTTTAGTGTCTGTGTGATAAGTTTGGTTCTTACTATTTAGTATTCCTGTTGATGGTTTATTTCAGTCATTAATGACCTTTTTTTTTGCTTGAGCACAGGAAACGTGTAAATAGAACAATAGAAGGCACTCTGCTGAAAGGCTACTGATTACATTTACGTTTGAATACTGAGTGCTAAAGGTAACTATTCTGGAACATTGGCCAAAAAATGCAGCAGTCCTATTCACAGCAGTAGTCATGAACAGCAAAGAAAAGCACATGGGAAGAGTCTGATAAGTTTATTCTTACTGGAAATAGGTACCTGCCAAAACTGTTTTTATTCTGGGGCCAACTTGTAAGTTGGCACCTGAACAATGGTATCACCCTTCCTGTTGTGCCAGCTGCTTGTCGTTTCTACGTGACAGTGGCAACTGGCAGGGCTTACACTCGCCCAATCTTACATCACAACACCTGGAGAAGTTTAATGTGGCTCTTGCAATTAAGTGACAATTACCAGTGTGCAGTCAATGTGGTTCTTTCTTAGAGAACTGGCCCCTGGCATGAGGGCCAATGTGATCACTGTGCCAGAAGCCATCACTACTGTCACCAGACTGTCACTATATAGTGGCAGTTTTGTACTGGCCCCCAGAACCGGCAGCTGCTGTGGCACAGTTGGATCTTCCTGTTGTGTGTTGTCACACTTGACTTCCGTGCTTTCTATCCTCAGGTACACACCAACTGCAGACATGTCCCCAAGTTCTCCGGCTGCACCCCGAGAGGTGTGCACACAGAGCCCATGTTGAAGTTACTACTGACTGATTTAAAGAAAAAATGAACAAAATTCCCATCCCTCTTTTTGGAAACAAACACTCCACAAAATAGAATTTTGTTTTCTTTTTCCCCATGGATGGCATAAAGAATTCATTGTTAATAAAATACAGATTGATCAAAAGGATTGAGGATCACAGCAAAGCTTTCTGACTTCCTTGGTCCTTACCAGGCTTAGAGGCGTACTCCTTTGAGCACCAAGACTATCACTGTTCCTGGAGGGCCTGGCTGTCTTGATGCCCTGTGTGCAGCACAGCACAGAAGGAATAGTGGCCTCATTGCCCGAGGGACCCATTGTGAAGGAAACACTTTCCTTTTCTGAATGTTTGGGACCATGCACACAGCCCTGCACAGCTCTGCACATGCTGCTGCTGTCTGCTAGGTGTCATTGTCAGAGAACCTCTGGGACTGTCTCAGCAAAATTGGAGTTGAAAGGGATGAACACAGACAGATGGGAGGAGTGCCTGACTCCAAACTGAGGGACAATTTCAGCTGAATTCCCTTGTGGAATGGGAAGTTAAGAACATGCTCAGTGTCTCATAGAACAGCAGGTGCTGCTTCTATCAAGCATTTATTTGAGCACTATAAAATGTTTCTGGTAAGTGCTGTGGGTCCCCAAAACATGGCTGGCTCCGAGGCCACGGTTCAGTCATGCCAAGTTTATCATTTGCATGATGTCTATCATCATTTGCAATTATTTATTGTTATCCAGGCAACTGATATTGTTATCCAGGCAAGTAACACCCACAGTGGTGTTCCAGAACAGCGTGTTTCTTTATAGCTGAAACCAGAAAGGTCTAATAGAACCTTTTCTTTCCTCTGTCCAGAACATATTTTTTTTCCTTCCCCTAAATGTTCTGCTGTTCAGAAAACCGGAGAGATTCTTATTTTACTTTGTTTATGGAGATGCTTTCCATGATTTGTCTCTCTTTCTTTCCACTGAGAGTATTCAAGGTAGCGTGTCTTTCTCTCTCAGTCTTTTGTTTGCTTGTTTGTTTGTTTGTTTAGGAATAATAACTGTGAAAGTGAGTTTAACAATGGAACTGACATGAAACTCAATGTGTTTTTATTCTGGCTCATTTCCATAGCTAACTTTGCTGCCACTCTAAATTGCTGAAATACAGAGCTATGGAAATACAGACCAGTGAACTTCAGTTCCCAGGAAAACTGTTGCTTGAAAGTGAATCAATGTGGTGTCTTGAGAGAGCTTGTAAGTGTGAAAGTTTTAGAACAGAAGCAGAAAATTGAAAGAAAGAAGTGAAAGTACTTTAAAAAAAGTAACTTAAAAAGTTGCATTTTAAAGTCAGACTTAAAAAGAAATAAAATTAAATTAAATATGAGTATTCTTGAGCTGGCTCACACTAAACTCTGTTGCAGACTTCAAAGACGTCAAAAGATGTCAAAGAGTCAATGATGTCAACCTCTAGAGGCAACCTCTTCAAGCCTTTACTTATACTGCTGAGAAGAACTTCCAGTGAAATGCAAACATAACTACAATAAAAACATGTACTTGAGTTTAATGTTACAGATTAAAAATGGTTTTTAAGCTAATAATAATTTGGCTATTCATTTACTAAAACCAGCTTGTAATTCTCACCTATGAGTGAAAATATTGTGCTCCAGGTTGTTTGATTAGCTAATAAAAAATGAGTGTCTAAAAGGTGTTCACACTCTTTTGCAGAAGCTTTAGGAGAAGTTTTAGGGTGGAGCAATGAGTGAAAGAAGGAAAGGAGGAAAAAGGACCTGCTAAAGTCAGTTGAAATTTTTCAAAAAATCCTATTTCAAGATGTGCAAGGCCTCATCAATTTCACTGATACTAAACCTAGGCCATCTACAATGACTCTTGTTTTACTTCCTTCAAGCTTACCTCAGTAGGTGAGTATCATGTGCCAAAAAAAGCTTGCTTAACTTTGCTGATAAATATTCTTTCCATAAACAGGAAAAGCTTAAGAACCTGATTCATGTCTTCATGGAGTATTTTGAGTTGGAATGGACTGACAAGGATTATCAAAGTCCAACTCTTAAAATGAATTGCCCACACGTGGACTGAACCTGTGACCTTGGTTACTGATTGCTTTCTGTGCACACTGATCTGTGTGCACTGATCTACACAGGCAAGGCAGAGGGAAGTTGTTTTGCCCGGTTGCTGAGCCAGGGATGGCTGTACCTCGCTGTGCTCCAGCAGCCTCCAGGAACACATGGAACGTGCAGAGGGCAGGCACAGCCCAATTGCCGCAGCAGTTGCTGTGTTGCTGTTGGAGAAGCAGCACCGGATGAGCCACAGCCACAGGGAGAGACCTGAGCATCTGGAAGGTGCTTTCCACAGCCCAGAAGCACCGAGGGGTGCCATGAGCATCTGCACAGGTGCAATGGACTGTAGTGGTCCTCTTAGTGCAGATGTCGTGTTGCTGGCAGCGTAGAACAAATGGATGCTGTAGCCAGTGACTGCGTGCAGGGCTGGACAGCGTGGTACAGGTTTTTAGCAATGAATGGGAACAATTATCTAACTACTGCAAGATTTTTGTCTTGTTGTGGGTTTTTTTTGTTTGTTTTTTTTTTGTTTGTTTGGTTGGTTTTTTTGTTCAGGTGTCTCCTGCAATCTGGGACAGATCCAGTCTACATCTGCACCTTTGAGCAGGGATCTTCTCCGTGCCATGGAGCTGTGCATTGCTTATTCTAGTGCTTCCCTGGAATGTTTGCAGTTACCCGTGCCCTCATCTGTGAGTACAATGCACAATTATCCTTTCTAATAAAGGTAATCAAAGCATTGATTAATAACATTCAGTTAGTCCATTTAACTTATTCATAAAATGCTGAAAACTCTTGTCATAAGCATGGAAAAGAATCAAATTATGGAAATAATTCTTGTCTGTCTTTAAGTCTTATCCTGATATTGACTGGAATAATTCTATTTGCATACTGGAGTAATTTTTTAAAAAAATAGATTGTCATTAGTAAGTTATATAAAATTATCAGTAAGTTACTGGTACCTTCTTCAGGGGGAAAAATGGTTCCCTTTGTGATAAGCATTCTAACCAGCTATCATGACCTTTATATTTTCTAACCTTTCTTTTACAGGCTTATATCTTAAAAAAATTGTTGCTTTTATCTGTGTGTTTGTTTTCCTTTTTTTTTGTTGTTCTTGATCAAAACCAGAATAAAAACTAAGATTAGTGGTGGAGTTAGTTAAAAAGAATTTTTAAAATAATGTTGAGGCAAATGGAGATAAAAGATACGATGGAAAAAGAAGTGAGGAGAAGTAAACTTTTGATTCTGTTGGAATGGGAGTGGCAGCACACTGTCAAAGATTATGTGGATGGAGGACTCTAGAGAGTCTAGTAAGTGCCTTGGGATGAATAACAACTGGCCATGTCTGCCTCTTGATTCCGTGTTAGGACCCAAAATGCAACTGAATATTGTGAAAGTATTGTTTAGGAAACATAAGGAAGAAAGAATTTTCATGAAAGACTTTATGACTTTAATATTTTCAATTATTCTAAAATTACCTCAGTAAAGTGGAAAATGACTGCAATTTGATTCCCTCTCTTACTGCATAGCAAAAATGTTTTGTTCTAAACCACTGCTTGTTAAGAATAGCATCTTTTGTGTTGCTTAGAAATGGCAAACTGCCCCAGTTGTTGCAGGTGCAGGACATCTCAGTGGGCCATGCCCTAGAGACCTTGGGCAGGCTCAAAGTCCTCTATGAGAAGACAGGGGAAAGGGATAGCAGGAGGAGGAATCCGCAATCTCCAGAGCAGCTGCAGGTGGTCACCACTCATTTCATTCCAGACAAACGGTGAAATAACTCTAGTGGTTGCTACAGACTGACAATCCCAACTTGCAGCTGCACAGTGAAGAGGGGAGAGAAGCATTAGTTTGAGTACAAATGAGTAGCACTAGGCAGACCAGAATTCAATTAGATGGAAAAACTGAAGCCAGCTGTTCCCCAGCCTACCATCTGCTCTGCAAGAGACAGAGGGGTTTGCTTCATGTGTTTTTCACCCTTCTAGTCACTTGTTTGCTAAAAGCATAAAACTTTTCAGCTGAAAACCTGAGGTTCCAGTGCTTGCCAGATGTTTGTAACATTTATCTGTCCTATTTCTCAGATGTTTTATTATCTTTATTGTGCAAGCAAAAACTATTTGCGTACCAGCAATCAGTGATTCGTATCGTTAAGCTGTTTTCTTCTTCCAGGCAGATCCAGCCCTGCAGACAGGATTCAACTCAAATAAAATTAAGTTCTCATGCTAACGGCAAATTGGGGTGACCCTCCATTCCTCTGAGTCTTCCCATCTGAGTCAGCTGTTCCAATTCTCCTCAATGGATCAGAGCAGCTGACACGGATGCACAGGAATAGAGCACCGCTTCAGAACCACGGTCTGTTGACAGACCCTTGTTATTAATGCCTGGCTAAGTGAGAAAATGCACACATATTAATCCTTGTTTTGCTTTTATTTGAGATGGTAAAAATATTAAAAGAAAGCATGAACATGAGCAATATGATTGCATACTGCCCTGTTCTTGCTACCAAAGACCAGGCACTGAAGGAGCATAATACAAACTGTGCCAGTTATAATTCTGCTCTGATAGGCCAGGAACCACCAAGAACAGGCCAGGAACGACCAGGAATACTCCAGGAACCACCAGGAACAGGTCAGGAAGCACAGCTCTCTGGTGCAGGACGCAGCTCAGTGCTGTGTGGTAGGTATTGCAGCTTTCATACCTGCATAATTTCCCTACATTTTAAAACTCCTAGGACAGGTCATGATGCAAATATTTCTGTGCATTCAGACAGAAGTGAACCCTTGCAAACAGGACAGGAAGTTGCTTCTATGGAACTTACCTAGAAATAACTGGAATGAGGTTCCCTGTTTGTATTATGACCCTGTCTCTACAAAAGGAACCAACATTTTCTTGTATTTAAGGAGATAGTTCTGACTACAGTGTAAAGCAGCAGTTGAAATAAGGAGGTAGTATGAGTTGATTTCACCAGAGCTAGGAACAGCAGCCACCTCCTTCTAGGATCCTCAGAAAAAAGAATTAGGTTTATTGCAAAAAATATTGCATCCTGATTGATCCAGTTAACATAATATTGGTCTGAGTGCAGCATTTACTCTTGTCTTTTTATGTGCATATCAAAGCTTTAGAGAAGGATAAAAATATTTGTTGTAACATAATCAGGGTTTCTAAAAGCATATCTCTAAAACTGCTACACAATGAAAAGGGACAAATAGAAATTATTTGTCTCACAAGGGTTCAGATAAGTCCTACTCAGTGTCCTGAACTAGGGTCTGTGCTTTCCTTTTGCTTGTCCTGAACTAGGGTCTTTGCTTTCCTTTTGCTCTGCAGGAGCTCAGGTGTTTCAAGGGAAGGAGTCTGCTTCTACCATTGCCATGACTGAGGTGGGACAGGGCGTGGTGGAGGAGCATGATGGCTTCTGGAGCAGACATAGTCAAGCTTTTCCCAATATGCAGTAAATCCACCAGCATATTCATATCTGAGTGGTAACAGGGTGCCCTGTGAGATATCTTTGGATGGAGATGTTACAAATAAGGGCTGTTATAACAGCAACCAACTTTGTCAGTCTGGGGGATTTAATTTTACCCTGAGTTATTTAACCAAACCTGCCTCAGGAAGTCCCTGTGCTACAAATTGCTGAAAGCTATGAAAGTACTTCGGAAAGGCATATATTCCCATGCTTTCTAAATTCCTGATAAGACATAACTTAAGTCCCTGCCTGAGATACATGGGATGAAGCTTTGAGACAAAATGATACAGATGCTTTTATGTTGATGGTGATAGGGATGGGTTTCTGAGAAGCAGTAAAATAGATTTGAAGCTATTAATTAATCAACAAAGAAAAGTAGACCCTAAACATAGGATCATCATGCACAAGTATCAAAACCTTTCATTCCTGTAGTATGGAGAGAAAGAAGTACCATTATACTGGAGATGCAAGCTGAAAATAAGGCAAGGCCTTATGGATAGCACGTCTGGTCCTGCTGTGACCAACTGGCCAAACCAAAATAGTTTTTGACAAACTTAGCTCCCTGATAGGATTACTTAGCCATCAAGAAAATGTCCATATTCTCATTCCCAAGAGGACTATTATCAAATTAAATTAAATCAAAGAAATTAAAGGACTTGTGCTTCAGCATTGCATAATTCTGTTTTGCATCCAAGATTTCTTGTTCTGTGGTTAAGTTTTCTGATAGCTGATAGTTTGAAGGGAAGATTTAAAAATAATTTAGCTTGTTTCTAAAAAAAAGATAAAGTCCTTTTACCTTTATAGTAGGTGTATTTTTTGCTTAAGCTAAAAAAGATGGTAAGGCACCATCTGCAGCAGACTTTATTAGCTGAGAATCAAATGTATCTAGACTTTTCCTAACAGGGTTTGTAAATTTCTGTTGAGAGTTATTTAACTCCAGCAAGGAATCAAAGGAGAGATCCATAGTTTGAGCACCTTGACAAACTGCCTTTCCCTCATGGCATAGCTCCCACCAAATCTGCTTAACCTCATGGTGGATGCTTGTTCTCTGGAAAAGAGAAACAGGAGGCTGTTCTGGGTACTGTTGTCAGCTTCACTTTTTTTCACAAATCTAACTATAAAATAGGGATGAGAGAGCTACAGGGCTACACCCTGTCCTCCTGAGCACCCTGCACAGTCTAAACCATGGCTAATCGGCTTTTGACAGCTAGATCCAATTGCAACCTAAAGGATCAGTTTAATTAAATGGGAGATTAGCAAGAGTAAGTTTTCCCCAGAGATTTTAAAATTCTATTGTGAGTTTTACACAGTGCATTCTAAGCCAATATAAGTAGCATTAATTTAGATCTTCGGCTTATTTTTAAATGCTGTGAGGGACTCAGTATAGATCAAAAGTAAAAGCGTATTTGTAAGCACTGCGTTACTTCTGTAACAACCTTTGTACTAACTGCTTACTGTTAAACTGTGGAAATAGTATTTTGCTTCATTAAACTTTCATGCAGTTTTCATGAATTTCCTAGGGACTGATCAACAGATCTTTCAATGTATATCCAGCTGATGAGACACAGTCAAGGCTTTTGAGTCATAAGTCCTATTTACTCTCTGAAAATCCACAGCATTAAAAAAAAATAATAAAAAAATTACAATGCATTGTGAAAAATCTATAACCTCCCTGAACAAAATCTGGGCTAGATACCAAGTGCTTACATTTTGGTAGTTCTGGAAAGGGAAGGATGCTGTTTGCAACTCCATCCGTCCTTGACCCATGCTGTATTCATCTGTCTGTCTCAGGCTTGTAAGGATTGCCAGCCTTGGCAACAATTCCATACTGCAACACCCTCTTCTGGGTTATTTGATAAATTCCTAAATTATCTTGGCACTATTTAATGCAATATCCTCTAGAACTCTCAGATGGCTTTCCTCTTACACATTCTGTCCAGCTTAGTGAATCCTCTCCAACTCGCTGTGCAAATTCTGGCCACCTGGTTCAACACTTTTGCTCAGGGGCCCTTTGATGTGATGCATGATTCCCTCTGTGCACTACAAAGGGGTCCCAGTACCTGCAGGTTTCTGATACAGCAGAGCTCCCTCTGAGTGTCCAGAAATACCTGTGAACCAGTCATCACAGAGGGTTTAACATCCAGCTCTATCCCTGTGGGTTGTGAGTTGACATGGCAGCTTCTCCAGTCTCTTTCCCCCACACTTCCCACTTTGTCCAAGCAGCCTGACAAAAAGTATTGCAGCAAATATATAAGAGCCTTCTGAAGATGAGAGATGTGCTGATGCAGGGCCCTCCTGAGTCAGGTGCAGACATCTTTCCGAGGTGTGCAGTAACCTACCATGTTCTGTATGGCAGCAAATCCAGCTTGGGACACCCTGTTCTAACATTGTTGTAAAGGCAGTGAGGGATTTTACAGTTTAAATGAGACTACCATGAGTAAAATGAATACAAACATTGTGGGTCAAAGTACAGATTTGCAAAAGCATGTGTCAAACTCTAAATAGTGCAAACTGTATTGAATTGCTATAATATTACAAGACCAAACAATTTTTCTTAAGTAACCTACCTTCATTTTGTATTTTTCATTTGTGTATATGGATCATTTGCTTGCTTTTTTGCAGTTGATTTGCCTGCATTTACTGCATTGCTTTAAGCTGATTTGTCTTCCTCTCTTTTTTTGTCCCTCCAAAAGAAGTCACTAAAGAGGCCATTTTTGGTTTTAAAAAATAGGGGAAAGCAGCGTTTACACATTATTTTGTTGGACTGGGTGAGATAAAATGGATTGCTTTTAATCTTCCAGTGATAGATAAATATAAAGTGTACACTTCAGTTGCATAAATTACTTTTTGAAATTAATATTGAAATGCATTTTAGAGAGGTTGTATAACTTCTTATCTATCATCAGAACATGAGGATTTCTAAATACATTAAAGAGTGAATGGCAATTAGATTGTTGCCCTTAAAAAGCAATTATTTCAAATAACTAACATTTTTCAAAAACATTTTATTTCCTTGATCAAGGTATTTCTTTGAGAGAAAGCAGAGGAAGTTTTCTTGTATACGATTTGGCTTACAATGTTTTATGTACATAATAAATACAAAACAATGGCTGAGAACTTATCAATTGCCCTGATCAATTTTGGTGCATTGCACAAAAGGAGATGCTATTTTCAAAAACGTTTTTCTCTAATGCAGGTGAGACCATAAGTGTATAAGCTTAGAAACTATTAGACAAACAGTATTTCTTTTGTCCATGGAAACAGGGAGAAAGATTAAAAGGTATTTCATATTGAGTTTCGTGGTGCTTCAACATGCCACCACTCACATTTTGATAAGCCTCTTGAAACTTTGTGAGGTTTTTCTTTCTGCTGCTTTTGAGAGTATCATTCTATTAAGAGATATGACGGTTGCCTTGATTTTCCTGTAAAATAGATTCCATTTATTCAAACAGCCCCAAACACATCTCAAACACTGCATAAATATACCCTTGACATCCCAGGGTGGCTGCTCACCATCCTTCTGTGAGCAGTGCAGCTGCTGCTGTCGTGCAGCTGATGCTCTTCTGCAGCTTTGCATGCATGTTTTGCAGGATGGTTCTGAATGCAGCAGCCTGATTTCCTGATAGCTTTGTGCTTGCAGGTCAGAGAGCACCGCTGGTGCTTTGGGAAGACCGGGTGTGTCCTGCTTGGGCTGGTACCTCATCCTTCTCCTGGTCATCCCAGAGCAGACAAACATGGAGTGTGATATGCAGCCCCTTCCAAAGAGCAATCTCTGGCCAAAGAACTGTCTTTCAGACAAGGGAGATTTCACTTTCACTTTTCACTTTTCATTCTCACTTTCCATTTTCACTTTCACTTTTCACTTTCATTCATCACTTCTTTCACATCATCTCTTTCAGGGGTTGTGTCCAAGCCCTGTCCACTTCAGCGTCCCCTGATGCATATGCCTCAAACATGTCCAACATGTCTCCCCCCTAAAAAAAAAAAAAAAAGCCCAAGAAAGGGAAAATACCTGAACTGTCATTGATAAGTGTGTTACTTTAAAGTCTGTATTGCATTTGGATCCTTGTGGGAATTCCAATAAACATATTAAAGTATTTCACAAATCCACATGAAATTAAGTCAGTGCTGGAACATTAATCTGTATTTGTTAAAAAAAAATGGGTCTAGTTTGCAGAAAATGTAAATTCTCATGAAGTCGAATATTTTTAAAACCCAGGTAACTCACAGAAGAAATCCTAATGTTTGATTGCCTTCTGTGTCTGATTCCTATCAGTCATAATGTAGATTTAGTCAGAGGCTACCAGCCATTTACAGGTATTTCTACTGCTTGTGGTGAAAACAGCCTTGCAGCATATGGGAACTTGGGGCTAGTGCTCTCTTGTCAGATGTCCTACATATTGCTTTGGTGGCTTGCTGTTGACTTACCATCTACTTAAAATAGCTTAATCCCTAAATACATAATTTGCTTTCCAGTACTCCTTTCAAAGTCTGTGTTCAACTCAATTTATTTCAATGGAGATCTGAAGAAAAAATCCGCTTCTCCGTTCATGTAATTCTGTATCTCTCCCAAGATTTTGTAACAGTCAGTAGTAATAAATAATGAAACTCTGGCACAGAAATGTGCAGGCTGATCTACAGACGTTACTTCAAAGCCAAACCACATTTTATTCGGTTTCTTTCTGTCAGTCTGCACATAATCTTAGATAGCCTTTTCAGTCTTAGTAGAGCACTCTATACATTTTTTTCCTTTATTCTATTTAATGTAAAAAAATAAATGCTGCACTCACTAATGCCATCAGCAGTCAGGAATATGAGACAAAGCAGGGAGGTGAAATGCAAAGACTTTTCAGTTCAGTATTTTATCAGGACCCTGCCCTCCTCTCCCTAGGAAATTGAATCCCAACATTTTAAAACAGACATTCTGGAGCTTAATTCCTCTTTCTGCATCTGCTTCTTTAAGCAGGTACTATACAGTACTTGCTTCTTACCAAAAGAGGTCAGAATTGTAGCTAGTCATATGGCAGCTCTGCAAACTGTGACATAGAGCCATCCTTCTTAGATTAGCACAGTTGATGAACCTGAAATGTTCTTTTTTCTCATAATTCTGGCTCTAAATTTGTCTTTCCCTCATTTCTGATAACGGAATATTTCCATATCTTGCCAGTTTGACCATTTGGATTTCATGGGAGGCTATGTTTAATGACTTGCTAAGATGAAACTAACAAAGTGCACTGTTCAGCACAGAGCCAGTGAGCTCAGCACAGAGAGCAGCCAGACTGCTCGGGCATGACTCGCCGTGAATAACTTACAGATCCTTGTCATTTGAAAAGTAAATGCCTCTATTTTGGACTGGTTTTCATGCTACAGATCTTGCTAGAACTAAAACCTCAAAAAGAGAATACCAGAAATTGGAAATGAGTAGGAGATAACTTACTAAGGAAAAAAAATAAGGAAGTAAAATATGATGTCATTAGTTTTCTTATTAATTTAATATACAGTGATAACTCCTGTCATTTGTTCATTTAGAAATTAATAATACGGTTGTAGCCAAAAGAGAAACACCATAAGCTTCACAGGGCCATGTGAAAGGAAGAGATTAGAGAATTCTAGGGAGGAAAAAACCAAAAAAGGGCTGGAGAGATCCCCAGAGATCATGAGCCCACTGTAGTTTTGGTCTGCTGAGTACAAACCCTTACCCAGCAAAGATCCAGAAAGCATATGGTTTAACTGTATTTGCATCATAAATAATGAGAATTAGTATTTATAATGTATTGAATCCATTAAAAATATAGTTGCAGTACTATAATGTTTATTATATTTTATCATATATTACAGACATAATTTATATGTACATTATGTATAATATATATGTATTATGTGTAATAATCTGTATAATAAAATAAATTCCTAGTACTGTGAAATGCTCATACTGTGACTGTTGGTACAGAAGTCAATCTGAATAACATATAGCATGAGTGGCCTTGCTAAATTTGGTTTAAAGCTTCTGCTAGCAGCAGATAGTGCTGCTAGTGTTCATTTTACTCTTACAAATGGAGAAATTTGCATAACAATTTCAGTGTAACAAGCAGAGTATAAATATCTCACTGAGAAACTGTTAGGTAACAACTCAGCAGTGATTAATGGAAGACCTGTGTTACTTGTTCTGTTGAGTAATCCAGGGTGACAGAAATGCTTCCCACTGGGTAATGTTATACTCAGAGTGTCATTAAATACTAGTGCGAGTTTCAAATATTAGTGCAGTTATTAAATATTAGAGCTAGTTCTCCTTTATTCCTTTGAAAAGTAATAGAATTTAAAGTAATAGAAAATGAGGTAGTTTAAAGGGGATTATGGAGTGTAGTGAGAGCACCTTATCAGCTTTATTTACATAGCACACACAAACACTGATGTTGTTTATATATCCCCATTTAACAGAATGCAATGAAAAACAACACTAAGATTCCTTGATTTATGCTGACCAGACTCCAATGACATTTCTGCCAAAGAATTCATTTTGCATGAGCATTTTTTTTTTTGTTTTTTAATCTGGCTGGTGCTGTGAGAACAAGTTGTGACTATCTCACAGGTGGGTTGTTTATGCTAGAATATTTTGTGTCAGATTAATTGCAATTATGAAGCTCTTCAGAAATTCAATGCAGAACAGTTTACTGATGGGCTGGAGAGAATATTTGACTTATTTCCACACTATGTGTCAATGAATACTGCAAATGTGAAAACTTGAAATAGTGCATGTCACAGAGTGGGAGCTGCAGATGAAGTTTACTTAAGAAGCTTTGCTGTCTGAGAAGTTTGTCTGAGAGGCAGAAAGAACTCCTTTGTGTATTTAACCTCCTTCACAGAAAAAGGTTTAAATGAAGGTAAATCCTTCTTTAAGCTCAGCTTTTGGCAACAGTTTAAATTTAAGGAAGCACTTTGTCCTGCAAGTTCTAATGATGGCAAATCAGATATATTTATTTAAAAATGAATTATTTATTAAGACAAATGAACAGACATAACAGGCAAAAGATCTTAATCAAAATTATTGTAGAGTATAACACTAAAAGAACTACTAGTAGATCATAGCACCACTTAGAACAGTGCACTGTATCAAGTTACCTATATTAAAGCTAGGAAAAGAAGTAATACTGATTAGGAGTTGAATGTAACTTCCTGCCACAATGGTGATGATGTGCACTAATTCCTTCACTCAGCCCCTGGTGAGTAACTGTGAAACAATTGTCCCTACTGACAGGAGAAACTCCATGAGTTTCCAAGAAAATGCATGGAAGATTTCTGCTTTGTGGAAGTGTGCTGTGGCTTTTATAGTTGCAAAGTAAATGGCTGTCACTCAGAAATTCAGCTTATCTTCCAGATCACACTTCAAAGTAAGATGTTTATTGGTAGTTGAGAGATGCCAGACCAGTGTCAACCCTGGTGCCAAAATTATGCCAGAATTGCTCACTACAAGACAACTTGTCCTGCTTGAGTTATCTGACTGGTTAACAAACAATAGGTAAATTTTTGTGGGGGGTAAGATGCCCTGCTAGAGTGCAGTAGCTTCCTATGTTTACCTACAAGCCAGTCCAAGTAGGTTTGCATTACTTCCAGTGGAATGATAAATATAGGCGCCAAGTTCTGTACTTCTAGAAAGGATGACACATGGCCACCTGTGTCTGTATCAATAACTAAGGGAAGGAAAGTGCAGAATGCTCAGAGACAGTCGTCTTATCTCACAGAAATTTGTGTACCTTATTTGTGCATTTAATCCCAACCACAACTAAGCACCAGCACCAACTTTGGAGAGCAGTGCTTGGTTCTTCATTTCTGGATGTCTTTGAATTAGAAAATAAATATATTTAACCAAGGATATCTCCAGAAATACAAACACAGGAGCAATAAAGACCCAAATAATGCTGAAATCTAAGCAAGATATACTGTAGTGGATGCTTCAGAATTTGTACTTACTTGCTTTCTCAAGTGCTGTGGTGATGTTGTTCATGTCTGTATGGGTCTTTCACTTAAAATAACCATACAGGCATGTCTTTTATATGAAAACCCATGGCAGGATATTCTGTATTCTGGCCTTTAATCTCTGCCAACCCAGTAGATTCTACCAGTGTGGTAAGGAAGCTGCAGTCCCTTGCAGCCCCTGGCTGGATTCTGCTGCCCTCCTGCAGCAGGACATGCCCATGTCACAAGCCATGCAGTCTCTGCAAGAGGTCTGCTGCCATGCCTGTACAAAGACTGTGATGCCCAGTGCCAATGCCTCCATGCAATTCCTGTCTTCTTGGGCAGGAAGCCTTTGGGAGAAATGTTTGGCTTGGCAGCCAGGTCCTTGCTGTGTGATTTGTACAGAACTTGGCTCCACACACCTGCAGTATTTTGTGTCATGCCCACTCTGGAAGTTGCAAGATGCCTAACTGGAAATCCCACTCAAGGTGCAGCAGGCCAGAACTGGACTTGAGGACAGTTTATCTCCATTCTGCCCCTTTAATATTGAAGTTTCACTGGAGATAGACTGCTGCAGATCTGATTTTGGGCTCTTAGTGGTGCCTTCTCTGGTCTTCTTCAGTGAAGATCACTGCCTGCTTCCTTGGTTATACATATATTCCCACTTCTTATCTTGCAGAGAATTTGTGTTTCAATCAAATAACTTTTCTTTTAAATAAACTCAAGCCTTAATATTCTAATTGTCTTTACTAAAGAAACAGCTGTTTTCTTTTGCCATATGAGTCCTGAATATTTCTATTTGCTTCCATACATATTTTGATTGTTCTATACTGTTACACAATTCTTTTTCACTATGTCCTTGACAGACTGAATGTGACTGTTTAAATTGTATCTTGTGTATATACCTGTTCATCATCCTTTATGCAGTTTTAACAATCTGAAAGGCTGCTGGAAATTATTCTAGTTCTCATTTGTCCTAATTGCTGAACACAGTAATTGTGATGGGAGCTCCTGAAGACTGTCTCGTGTGTTACACCCTTAGGGGAATGTGTGATGAATGGAGGTTTGCCCTTTTACAATACTTCCATTATTTTCTTTATTCTCCTCACTGTTTTTTTACCAGAGTACACAAACACTTTATCTCATGAAAAGGAGTAAAAAATGTACAAAGTTAATACTTTATCCCTTGTGACACAGAGATGAGAAAAAGGCATATTAAATTTATCTAGATTGAATAGAATTGAAAATATAAAATATTTTCAAAAAAATATATTCAAAAACATTTATTTTTGAACATGTTATGGTAACTCTATCTTACAGAAATATTGTTAATAATTTATGCATTCGAAAAATCATCATTTAAACAATCATCTCTGTAATCTTTTAGTGAAGACAATAAAAATCACTGGAAAGTTCTACTTTATGACCAATATTACATTGCAAAAATAAAAATATGCATTATCAGATTAAGCACTATGGATCTAATGACATTTTCAGGCTAACAAAACAGTTATAAAGGCCTTAGAAACTAAGAATTAGACTCTGTCATTAACATTCAAAGTGTAACATTTTCATTATTCGTCATTTTATCTCGATACTGTATGAATATTCATAGACACACACCTTGATTGCCACCAGTGACAATGGCAAGCATTTCTAAATTATTCAGCTATGTATATTGTCTATATTTATGATTCTTGTTCAATTAACATTGGCTGAAAAAATATTTTTCATAATTCACATATTCATAAATATAATGTTGTATATATTATTACTAGTATTAACTTTTTTACCCTCTGTACAAAACAGGAAAAAGAGAAACAGTATTCATTAAGATGAAAGCAATAAATAATGCAGAGCAGTTCACCAGAATCCCAGCCCTTGATGTTTCAACCCCTCCCTGTAACTCAGAGTCAAGGACTGACATGGTCAGCAGGAGATAACCAGAGCCAGGTTTCCCACTACCTCACAAGCGTTGTGTAGCCCCGCTGTCCTTCCTGCAGATCCACCCAAACTCCACGAGCGTCCAGGGAGAGCCCCTGCAGCAGCCTCTGGCGGCTGCGGGGAGCAGCAGAGGCTCAGCTGCAGTAGGATGTGCTGCTTTGCTCCCAGGATGTGGCTCGGTGCTCAGCCAGCTCGTGTAGTACTGCAGAAAGCCGGGCGCTGAGTAACGCAGATTGCTGCCATAGAAGTTTGCAGAGGAGGAGAAACACTTGAAGGTGATGGTGGGTTTGAGGCTGGATGTGTCCCAGCTGCGTGTGTTGGCAGCCCAGAAACCAGCCGTGACCTGGGCAGCATCCCTACAGTGTGGGTAGGTGAGGGGGGATTCTGCTGCTCTCCTCTGTTCAGCTGAGGTCCGCCCTGGAGTCCTGCATCCAGCTTTGGGACCCCTGCACAAGAAGGATGAGGATATTTTCCAGCACTTGCAACTTTGTAAAATTCATTGTGAGGTTTTGCATGCAGTTTAGCTGAGGTGGTGCAGAATAATATATGGCCAGTATTCGCTTTGCAATGAGATTTAGTAAGGCTGAACAACTCTGAGTCACAAGACATTAGGAAAGCAGTCCAAGTGGGGAAGAGAGTGTGAGGCGACACAACACAGCCTGGTGTCACCTGTAACCCGTCTTCAGCACAGTCCAGCTTCCCCAGGACACAGAGCACTGGCAGGGTTCTGTTGAGACAGGTGCCTCAGATATGCAGTACAATGGCGTGCTGCAAGCTTAAGCAGGCTCAGACTGTGCAGATTAGATGCTCCTCCTTTCAAGAAATAGACTGGGAAAAGAAGAGAAGCATTTTAATAGTTGACAGGGGGAGTTTGCCTCTGCTCTGACATGATCTGACAGCAAAGGAATGTCTGGCCACGCAGTGCACTACATTTTGGGCTTTCCAGTTTGTGCACTCTGCCTGTCGAGTTCGCCTGATCTTTGGTGTGGTTATCAGTGACTCGAAGAACTGCGGTCAGGTTCCTTGCTCTGCTTCTACCCTACTTCTGTTGTCTCTTGAGAAATGTCTCCTGTTTTGTGGTATGCCCTGGGTTCTCAGTACATGAGCAAAATGATGCAGGGCTGCTGGGCACATATGCTGACAGGAGGCAGCTCCCACTGTACCCCTCTCAGCTGATTGCTCAGATATTGACCTGCCAGCTCTGACTGTAAACACTCAGGGATCTCCCCAAGGGAACTGGTCACAACTGGCTTCTTCACATGGAAAAAATGGGGGAACAAGGTGGAGTGAAAATGATGAGGCTGAAGCAGGGGGTGAGATCCACCTGAGTGGGGAGTAATTTACTCATGATTGCAAAGGAGAAGCCTGTGGTAGTTGGTGCTGGACAACCACAGTGGCTTTTGACCATGACACTGTGTGAAGCTGTCCTTTCTGCATGTGATGGACATAGGTGCAGTACAGAGCAATCGTATGACCAGCATGATTTTCTAGATTTTTTCATATTGAAAAATCTAGAACAAATCAGGGAAGTTCATGGGTTGAGAGGTGCAAAGTAAAATCACTGCCAGTCCCTGCTACTGTTACTCACCAATTTTCATGGGTGTGTTTTTCTGTAGGGATGTGCAATTGCTCCTAAGTAATATGTACCTGAATTTGGCTTCTGCATTAATATACCTGTTTTTTTTGTGGAAGGCTGACCTCCGTGTGAAGACAGCACACCATATGCGTGGTCATTTTTGCCACTCTCAAGTACGACTACTGCTTGTTTAATTTTTGTCCTCCATTCCAACACTTTCTGCTGTTTATTTCTTCATGCAGTGATTTTTACTTCCATCTTCTCCTTCCAGCGTTGAAAAATTCTGTCCCCATTTTTCTCATCTTGTTTCATGTTTCAGGTGCTAGTAAAATGTAAATGTAAAAGAAACTTCATAACCCACTGATGCAATGTTCTTTTTCTTGTTGACTTCATCAGAGAGGAACTGGAACACCTCTGTGAGGTTTTGTGTTGCTTGACAGCTGGTCTCTCACCAGTGTGGGTCTGTGATGCTGGGTGTGCTCATGTAAGTGCATCTAATGGAAAAGACCAAGTTACAAAAATGGCTTATAATAATCCCATAATTATTCCTCATTATATCAATCTGTTTTTCAATAACGAGAACCTCAGCTCTTCAGATCATTCATGATGTTGCAGATTCTTTTGTATTTACTGTCTTCTTCTAATGCTTCTCTTGCATGCATTTTCAGCTGAAACAAGGCTGTGCACTTAAATAAGAGTTACTGAAGCCTTAAAAAGTAAGAAGTTTGTTCTCCATGCTAGATATATTAATAGTGACATGTACATCTATGGCTGTAAAGTGTATGTGTGTTTTTGCATGTGGTCTATGAGATATTGGGACGAAATTCTTCCCTGTGAGGGTCAGGAGGCCCTGACACAGGTTGCCTAGCGAAGCTGTTGACTATCCCACCCCTGGAAGTGTCCAAGACCAGGCTGGACAGGGCTTGGAGCAGCCTGGGACAGTGGGAGGTGTCCCTGCCCATGGCAGAGGGGTTGGAACTAGGTGGTCTGGAAGGTCCCTTCCCACACAAACAGTTCTTTGATTTTATGTCACTTGCAGCTCCAGGGCAGTAAAAGACAAGTATTTCTATAGGAACAGTATAGGCACAAAACCTGGGAATCTCTCCAGGCATCTGAACACCTGAACACTGCAAGAGCAAGATAAATATTTCTGAGATCCATGGGGATCAGGAGCCTGCCAGCCTCCAGGGAGCTCGATGCCAGGCTGCCCTGCAGATGGCAATCCTGCGCTGTGGCTGCCTGGCACGGTGGTGCTCAGGGCTCGGGCTCTAGGTGTAAAGGGGTACTTGGTGTTAACCTCACGTTTGCTCTGAAGCAGACTGTGTCACAGCATTTTATGGCTTCAGTAAAACATGCTGGAGACATGATTCATAGCTGTTATTTACTTTTGTAAAACAAATGTGCAAATTTACTGTGCTGCAGGGTCATTAATGTCAAACGTGTTTTGAATACGTGACAAAGCACATGTTGAGGCAGTGACCAGGCCACCTGTCGGAACCTGCTGACTAAAGGCTTTGCCTAGTGGCCATTACACCCATACTTTCACTTTGGTTCAGGTAGCAAAGAGCAAGAAAATCAATGTCACAAAAACACATACGGCTTTCCCTCTGAAATATTTGTCTAAACATTTTCTAACATCTTTCCCTTGAAAAATATCCTATTGGGGGAGAGTCATGGGACTGAGAAAGGTGGAGATGGATGGGAAGGAAGAAAGGAAATTTAATACCAACATGTGTGTCATATTATAACCATGCAGCCCAGTAACAT
Source organism: Hypocryptadius cinnamomeus (assembly GCA_013400635.1). NCBI lineage: Eukaryota > Metazoa > Chordata > Aves > Passeriformes > Zosteropidae > Hypocryptadius > Hypocryptadius cinnamomeus. The sequence continues at coordinate 17,902 of VYZP01042846.1, read as the reverse complement.
GGTATTGCTTTTTCTAATAACATGCCCTGAGCTCTGTGCTTGTTTGATGTGCAGGCCTCATCACACCTGCTCTGCCCAAACTGGGTGTGACCTGCTTAGAGCTCCTTCTTATCCAGTTGAGCTGTCACAACAATTTTTCTAAGTCACTGTTTGTCTGTACAACCACCATTTTTCACAGACCTGGAGCTCTGGATGGACAGCTCCCACAGCCCAGGCTGCTTTAGCAGGAGTGCTGTCAGCAAGTCCAAGGCAGGCAGCACACCCTTCTGTCCAGCACTGCATCTCATGTGCATCCACAGGTGTGTGGATCCCAGTATGAAAAACTTATCAAGGAACTGGGAAGAGTGTAATAAATGGGATTCAAGGTGGGGCTGAACATATGGAACGTGAAGAGCAATGGAGGGAGCTGGGTTTGATTACTTGGGTGACAAGGCTTCTAATGGACAACCTAACCCTAACAGGTACTTGAAAGTGAGGCAAGATTCTGTGACCTAGATAGGCAGTCAGCACAGTACCAAAAAGACATAAACTCCCCCTTTTATTGCCTCATTGTCTCCTTGTTTCCCCTTGTTTGTCTGCTCCACTTGCCTTATTCTCATAGTGCACATCTCTACTGATGTTTCTGAGCAGAATCCTTTCTGGTCTGTACTTGTGCAGCAAGTAGAAGAACAGGGCTGTAATTCATGCCTGAATTTCCCAGATATCACACAATTAGAGCTGGCAGCAATAATAATAGACTCTTCTGCACACAATATAGGTAACTGTGTGTAAATAACCACAAAGATGAAAAAAATAACAGAAAAGATGAGAATTTTCATGTTATCTAGATACAAACTATGAGCTTCTGTCTCTTGTATTCAGCTCATTAACAGCAGCTGTCTGAGAGGGAAAACTGTGCACGAATGAGCCGTGATGTGTAAGCCACCTCCTGACTGATGCTGGGCCTGCAAACTTGTGCAGTGATTTCTTTTTCTGTGTCAATTGACACAATGATTTCTTCCTTTCACACCAGTTTACAGACAGCAAATTACCTTCTGGAGCGGATTTGCACAAGTGCTCTATTCAGCCTTGAGAAGAAGTTTTCAGATTAAGCATTCATAAATTAATGGATCCTAGACTATTCTTTCCTTCATCCCCTGAACACACCTGGTCTTGGGAGCAGAGACCCTGTTTAGACCATAAACACAATCTGACTGGAAACAGGATTTTAAACAATTTCAGGGATCTAGTCACCAAGAGGTTAGGTGAGGAATTGTTAAGAGAATGTCAGGATGGGGGCTAAGCACTCTAATGGATCTATCTGACAAAAGAGATTAAACCACTTTAAAAATGGACCCTTTGCTTACACTTCTGAGGAGGAGAAAATGGTAATTTTCATAATATTGTGTGTTTCTCTGCCATCTTGTGCCCTGACTCCTTGTACTGGCAAATACATAAAGGCTCTGATAAAATATGATATTATAAAATAAAAGAAAGCATTAGTTTGTTTCCTTCAAATGAATTAAAACAAACAAAAAAATATCACATTTTCCTGACCAATATATAATTCCAAGTTTCAGAAAGAATCTTTGGACATGGTCCTAACATTTCAAGTGACTTTGCATGTGGTGACATGAGTGAATTGAAAACACTACTTCCAAAAGCAACCATGAGGGTGAATAAAAGCAGAAGCATCTTGTAGAAGGATTCTGGAATAAATCATATTGAAAGAATTTTTTTTCTCTGAAAAATATCCTGCATTAAAAAAAACCAAAAAACCAAAACAACAACAACAAAAAAAAAACAACAACAATAAAAAACCCAAAAAAACCCCAACCAAGTTACAAACAGAAATTGATAAATTCATCTACCATATGTCTTGTGAGTATGAGGAGATTCCTGCTTACTGAAAGCTAGCCAATGTAATTTCAGTTTACAAGAAGGGCTTGAAGCATGTCCTAGGAACCTACAGACATGCTAATCTAACCTGAATTCCTGGGAAAACTATGGAGAAAATTATACTGGCCACTACCGAAAGGCACCTGAAGAATAATGGAAAATACACATTAAAAAACCCCATAGCCACGAGTCCCTTGGAATACTTTGGACCACAAAATAAACATGAATCTTTAGGGGTTTTTATCCTAATAGGAGAACTGATGGCAAGGGAAGCATTTCTCTGTCCAGAATCTCTTCTTTCAAAGAAATTATACTCCCTGCAGAAGAAGTATGCTCATTGCATTTTAGGTGGCAGTTCACTTGAAACTAGCAGTGAAAGTTGAGATGATTAAAGCTCAAGGAGACTGAAACTGCTACCACAGGAACGGTGCCTTCCACTTTAGTACACAGATAAAACTGATGGTTTGCATTCCTTAATGGATTCTCTGATTGTAACATCTTCAGCTGTCTCTCTTGCAAGAGAAAGGAAGAACATATGATCTGTGCATACAGGAAGAAATCAGGGTAAAAGTAGGGCTGGATCCCAAACTCACACTGGTGCCATCTGTCTCTGCCATGAATCTGTTGGGGCACATGGCCTGTGCTGACTTTGATTATGGAATGGGCACTACCAAGGAACAGAAATAGGAAGAAGTGGCAGTTATACATAAAATGGTCACTTGGGGGTAATAATGAGGAAATATATATTCTCTGCATCTCCTATCAGGAAGATGAAGGACACTTGTTGAACAAAGACAGTAGTTTGAAATGAACACAAGGGACTTCATTATGCAACATACGATTAGACTGAGGAAATTGCTGCTGTAGGAAGTTCTGGAGGTCAAGCAACTAACAGCATTCAAAATGTGATTGACTACTATAAAGAATATTTTAAAATATGATCAAACGTTTGTAAAAATGTTGGAAAGTATATTCTTTTTCTTTAATGTCAGGCCATAACCTTTATGGGAGATGAAGATGAGTTAAATCAGCTAACAGAGTTCATAAATGAAGGGCAGATGACAAAATTTAATTATTTTGTCATCATAAACCATGGCACATGAAATCCTAAAGTTAGTGCCTTATATCTCAGAAATCTTTACTGGGCTAAAGCATTTCAGACTTTGGGACACTAGATGGAAAGCCACTGAAATCAGGGAAGGTTTCGATTCCAGCAATTCTGAACCCTCTGAAAATGCTGTGGAGTACATGAAGTGAGGGTTTGAGTATCCCTTGCTGCTGAACTGTACAAATGAGGAAGTGATAATCCCAAAGATGCCTGTCAAACAGACTAGGGTTAGTGGTAGGGTTTTGCAGGGGCTCCCTTCCTTTACAGCTCCAGGTGCACAGCACAGAGAGAGAAAAAAGGGATCTTCACACCACATAGGACAAATACTCATATCATTAACACCTCATCACCCACTGCAGCCAAGTACTGAAAATGCCTGTGCTGCAGAAGGAATTGGGTCTTTCTTCTCTCTTCCTACCTTAGTTGCTTGGTTAATTGTACATCGAAGCAACAGCTGAAGTGAGAAATTTGAGATGAGGATGAAGCCATTGCCTCAATGTAGAGCTGAAACTGTTATGCTCATGCCCCTTAAGTGCTTCTGTGCTCCACAAGACCCAGGAGCTGGTGAAAAAGGGGGCTCAGACACAGCACAGAGACCAAGATAAAGGCTGACGCCTCCTCTGAGGAAGTCCCCAGGTGCAACCACGGTGAGACATGGGGCACTGGAGAAGCAGACACCACTCTGGTTCCACTAGGTGGGACCAGAACCAAAGCCACTTTCATTATTGTCTCCAGAGCAGAATAAGGGATCCTTTCCTTTTCCGTGTTTTCTCCTGAAAGTGGGCCCTGAGTTCAATTATCCGAGGATGTTTAAGCACACAGGGCATCACCTAAGTGATTAAACAGAAACAGAAAACTTCACTGCCTTGGCATTAGCTCTCTCAAAGCAATGGTCAGCCTCTGAAAAAGAGGAAATGTGCTACTACACAGTCTGAAGTCAATGGTTTAATATCTCTAAAGAAGCAATGTGTCTCATAAAAATAAGCTCCAGGTTCTATGCTCCTAAAAACTGGCTGGAAAGTCTTTTGTGTACAGGCATAAAACTCAGTCAGCTTCAAACTAGTCTTGTAGCTGCCTTGCACTTAAATCTGATGTTCAGATATTTGTACCATTTAGTTGTTAATGGATACAAATTCATTTACAGATTACATAAGTAAAAGAGAATTCAGAAATTAATTGGTTTCAAAATAAATCACATTTTAATGAACCAGTAAGAAGCTTTTTCCTGCTAATTCTTCCCTTCTGATGAAGTGGAAAGAAGAATCTTATGATTGTAGAATGGGTATATAGGCCATGGTACTTGCTTTATGATTCTGCTTGTGCAGACTCCCTCAGCCAATAGGGGAGCTTGGTGAAATGGCAGGTGAGCCTTCAATGTGAGAACTGGGAGGGTACAACTGGGAAAATTCATAGGCTGAGATAAAGACAGTTTAGTATGTCAAGCAAGAATTTAGTTTCCCAGCAGAGCAAGCCAAGGAATCCATTCCCTGTTTGCCATACCAGGCAGGTGCTCAGGCATCCCCGAGACAGCCAGCCTCCACCCATGACAGTGACTTGGGAAGACAAACCCCACCACTTCAAACGTGCCCCCTGACTTCTTCCCCAGCTTTATATGCTGAGCACAGTGTCCTGTGGGCTGGGACATCCCTTGAAGCATTGGCAATCAGCTGTCCCAGCTGTGTCCCCAGCTCTGAGCACAGCGCCCCATGGGGATCAGCTGTCCCAGCTGTGTCCCCAGCTCTGAGCACAGTGCCCCATTGGGATCAGCTGTCCCAGCTGTGCCCCCAGCTCTGAGCACAGTGTCCAGTGGGGATCAGCTGTCCCAGCTGTGTCCCCAGCTCTGAGCACAGTGTCCCATGGGGATCAGCTGTCCCAGCTGTGTCCCCAGCTCTGAGCAGTGTCCTGTTGGGATCAGCTGTCCCAGCTGTGTCCCCAGCTCTGAGCACAGTGTCCTGTGGGGATCAGCTGTCCCAGCTGTGTCCCCAGCTCTGAGCAGTGTCCTGTTGGGATCAGCTGTCCCAGCTGTGTCCCCCAGCTCCTAGTGCCCCCCTGGCTGTGGGGTGGCTGAGGAGCAGAGCAGCCCCTGGCACTGTGCAAGGGCTGTTCAGCAGGGACTGACACATCCCTGTGGGATCCACACTGCTTCCAGCACAGATCCAACACACCTGCAAGTTACTGTCAAGAAAACCAATTCTGTCCCAGACAACAGCCATACAAGGATCCAGATAAATAACTGTATTAGAAATACTTTGGTGGATGTGGAAGTTCCCATGAAGGAGGGAAAGCTACAACATGCAGCCAGTGTGGCTCAGAGGAAGGACATATAACTGCAGCCTCCTGAGTGTATGCTGCCTCTGTGTCATGCTCTGAACACCCCTGTAGGTTGCTGGGGACTACATCTATCATGGAATAGTGATTTTTAACCTGATACTAGCCCTAGCAATGATTCCTGAGAGCATTAATCTCTTTCTGAAAACACGTTTTAGCAATATTTAAAGATGGCTAAAAAAAGGATTTGTATAGCTGGCTAGAGAACTAAGCAAAACTAATTAGAGCTAATTAACTAACTTTCTCCAAAGTAGGCATTAATTTGTGGATTTTTATAACCTGACAAAGCCAGGCAGTTGTGTTTCTCTGTTAACCCAGGCTAAAGATCTGCATGACACAAGGGTGCAAGTTTTAGAAGAGACAATCCAAACTTTTCGGAAACTGCAACTTTTCTATGGGTACAAAAATGGTTGCAAAGAGTACCCCAAAACCGAACAAAACACAGCAGCACTCATGTGTCCACCAGTCAAGTCAAGACCATTGTCTGTGGGGAGTGCTTAGTTGTGATGGCCACTGATTGTCTTGCAACCCTACAACTGTCCTACTGCCCGTGCGACAAAAAAATAGTTCTTCTCAGCACATGCCTGGCTTGGTGCTGCTGCAGGGTCACCATTACACCTTTTCTTCACTGAAGAGTAACTGCTCATACAGCATCTGCCTTTCCCCACCACAAGTTCCTTGCAACCTGTTTGTAGTTAAAAACCCAGAGTGCTGACCCGTGCACTGGCTTTGACAGAGAGGGTCTGTGCAGCACCCTCTCTTACCAAGACTCTTCAGAACTAGTCTTCTCCTCCAGATTGTGCTTCTGTCTCATCAAAACTCATCCTGAATAGTGCAGCTCACTGTTGAAACAGGTATGAATGCCAAAGCATTGATCAAAAAAATACATTGTCTTAAAAACACTAGATATTTCAAATATCTTTTAATTGTAATAAAAACCAGTCTTAACACAATGGTAGTTGAAACTTAAACTCCAGATATAGTCAAAACATGTATTTGCATTCATATGCAAGTTTTGGTATGTGCATGGCAGTGTACAAATTTACAGAAAGTAGGAAGGATCTAGCAATGATGGTGAGCCTAACAGGCATTACAAGGATTGACAATTATATTATTCCTTCCACAAAGCCTTCAGTCATTCTGAATTTTTGAAGTTCCCTGAAACTGCCCTTGCCTCTAGCTGTTCTAATGAATTTTTATTTGCTAAAAAACTTTTATTTTCATGAGTAATGTAATAAAATTTGTCATTACAGAAATATGAGTCTGTTAACATGTTCTCTTGAGCTCTGGAGAAGACCATTTGGAGTTGCCTTTCCAAAGTGTCATCTCTGCTGTCAGTTTTGCCCATAGCTCAGGAAAGAGGCAGAGTTGCTAAATCTTTTCTTCCTGAAGCCATTTTAAAAAGCATTTAAATTTTAAAAGCATTTTATAGGTTGCATAAGTACATGTACAGAATTTTTCATGGCATCACAAATATTGCCACATCCCTGGATGTCGACTCTTACCTGTAGTCCTACAAGTTAGAGATGTCTAAAAACCCCCGGGGGGGAAGGAGCCTTTGAATCTGAGAAGGCTGATGCGTTTTGTTTATTTTAGCAGGTTCTTCAAATCTTTTTGTGCCTTGAAAAGGAAATAAACCACATCTGTATTGTCTTGGTTTTTTCTTTGCCAACAGCCAGAGAAGAAAATTAACAGAAGCCCAGGGAGGACCCCTCTCCCCAGTCACTCTTTGCCAGGTCCAGATCCTTCCCTTGACGGTTTCCAGCTAACTTGTTCTGCAAGGGGTGGTCAGGCTGCAGGGACCACCCAATTCCTGAAAAACAGAGCAGATCCTTCTCTTTACTCCAGCCCTCAGATCCAACCTGCTTTTTGCTCAGATTCTGAGTTATCGGTTTTATTCCTGGATGTTGTAAGCAATGTGGATGTGGGGGGGGGGGCTCCCCGGGAAGTCCCCAGAGGGCCCCCTAAGCTGAGGGTTTGCTGGAAGCAGCAGGCAGGCAAGGAGACTCCACACGGCTTCTGAGGATGCTGATTAGATGAGGGTTTATTGGGGGTCCCACTCCCGGGAGCAGCATGGTTACAGGGGGAGAAAGGGGGGGAAGGGGGAGGGAGGGAGAGCCCAGGGGAGGGAAGGGCCAAGAGAGTCGGGTGTCCCTCGCACAGCTTAAGACGGAGATTCAAAGGGGGCGCGGAATCTGATTTGGGCCAATGGGATCAGAGGTACATGAGACTTCAGGGGAGGGTCACAGCTTGGGATGAACCGTGCATTTTGAAGGGGTGACACAGAGCATACCATTTAACTAAAAAGCAACACCGCACCTGGAGAAGATAGGTTAAGCAAATTTTAGGCCACCTCCTTTCAGCTTGTCAACTCTCACAGTGTCCACACTGCCAGTGTCACTTGTCCCAGCAAGCTGCTACAGAGGGAGGAGACAAACCCCTTGTCACTTGTCACCTACAGAATGTTTCAGTGGAATATTTGGCCTCTATCACTAGCTCTCATATACATTCAGAACCATTGTGTGTTGTGAATATCCTTCAGATAAGTCACAAAACCAGCAGTGTTGTTCTGATAGTGCTGTTCTAGACTACTTAGGTCCAGAAGTTTGAGTCCAACAATAAATTCATGATGAAGCAAAAATAATGAAGACATTTAGAAATAATGAAGAATTATTACACTGGCTAAGTTTATGCTAATAACTGTTTTATTATAAGAAAAAGTGAGAAAAGATTATGGTAAATAAATGATTAATTATGGAACTACAGTGTATCATTCAAATTCTTTCATCTTTTTTGCCTCTACATCCCCATAGAACATAAAAAAGGAACATGCCTGAAAACAGAGTATGACTATTCAGTGAAAACTCTAGTTAAACACTCATGTTCAACACCTAGAAATCAAAATCACTCACCATGATGTATTAGAATAATTACTCACATGGCTGACATGAAAATCTACTTTAATTACTATCATAGTCCAAGCACTGCAAGTATTGCGTAGCATTAGAAATAGTTTCTTTCAAGTGAGAAAGTTTATAAATTTTCCTGCTTCTTCAGACCAGAAGAATAGCTAAGAAACACATTTTAAACTCTCACTCTATTATTTTGCAAGTGTTGGAAGAGCAGACCATATTAGGTTTGATGAATTACTACCAGATCAGAAATTTTAAAAGTAGTTCCCTGACTTTTACAGGCTGTCTCAGCCACATTTGTTTAACATCTTTAGATCATTTTAAACCAAAGAGGTCAGTCTTACCCCTCTATCCTTCTGTTCAGAACTGAGTAGTGAATAGAGGACTTCTTAACATTTATATATGCAATTACCTGAGAGAATTTTAAAATATATTTGCAAGTAAAAACATGCAGTATGAACATATCAGATGGATAGTTGCATGTATGTTGCCCTTCTGTTTGAAAGAATTTTTTCTGCTCACAGAACCCCAAATTCTTTGCTGTTATTTGAAGGAATTTTAGAGTTGTTGAGTCAAACAAACGGAATGCTTAGTGTGTGCTTTGAACTTCAGCCTTTCCGCACAACTGAAACAAGTCCCTTTGGATCCTAAACCAACATGCCTACCTGTGAATTCTCAGTCTTTCTATAAGGCTGTTTGAGAAAGGTCTGGGCTGTTTGTGCTGCTCTGTGGGTACCTTGGCAGAGCCCTGGAAAGAAACAGCATTTACTAGACATGTCAAGGGAGCAAAGAACAGAGTACATTTTGGAACCACTTTGGGCAAACTCTGGAAAAGCAAGCATGGGTGGCACATAGGAGACTGAGGAAAAGGAGGGGCAAGACCCCTGCTTGGATACTTCACCATCACTTCAGATTTATGGACTGATACAATGAACTTTCCAGTGAAGCGCAGAGCTTCCGTGCTGAATCACAGAATCACAGAATATGCTGAGTTGGAAGGGACCATCAGGAGCATCAAGACCAACTCTTGTCCCTACACAGGACACCCCAAGAATTCCACCATATGTCTGAGAGCATTTTCCAAACATATCTACCTTCCAAAGAACATGTTGAAGTAGCCTGTGAAGCACCATGTCAAAATTGCTGCTCTAGAAAATTATATAGTGTGACTGAAGTACAGTGAGGGAAATAGAGCTGATATCACTGGTTTGAGTTTGACATCCTGGCAGTGTACCAGTAGAATGACAATATTTTTAGCACTGGAAGGGACACAATGGATGGATCTCCAAGGAAAACACACAACAAAATGAATAATCTTCTTAGTGACTCAAAGTTTTAGAAAACCAGTCTTTAAATCTGGTGTATGTTTAATTACAAGTGATCTCATAATGCAACAATGAAACAAAGTGTAGAAGCTCATCTTTCTACTTGCATATTTTCTAGGTTCTGTTTTGTAGCTTCTTGTCATTACCCATAACTTGTATTTTCTAATTAATTTTAAAATAAATTCAGAATAGTTTTATGACTAAAAGGCTGTCACCAAAATAGTTTTATGACTAAATGTTTTATGACTAAATGGCTGTCATCAGAACTTGTAATATCCCTGCTTTATGTGCTTGAATTTTCTTTAATGGCGCTATGAACTTAATAATCAGAAAGACTTTGATTACTACAAAATGAGTAGTAAATTTCCACAGCAATAGTAGTGGGATTCTTTTTTTTTTTTTCAAGAACAGGCCTTTACATTTTTTAAGCTGTTACAAAACTCCGTTGTCTGAAATAGAGCTAACAAGATCAGCTTGCATGAAAGTTTGATAATGATTATTTTGCAAACTGTATTACTCATTGTGAAAGCAATTAGCCCCTGTCTGTAAAGCCATGGATTATACTCCAGGAAAATTTAAGTGCCCATACAGACAGAACTATACTGCAAATTTTATTTCTGCAAAAGAAGCAGGTTATTCTATTAGAGAATCTTTTCAACAGAAACATAAATGACAGTCATTCTGTCATTTGTAATTCAACTCTTTGTATGAATAATCTGCAGCTAGATTGTAGGATCAGGTTGTGGTGCTTCTCTGTAAAGTATTTTACACATAATATTAACTCAAAGGTGAGAGTGTATTTCTAAAGTGGAGGACAAGACTGTATCTTCCCAACATTCTGCACAGAATAACATGGCAGAGAAGGCTCCGTTAAGGTACCAGATGGACGGGGTCTTTCAAAATCTCAGTGCCAGATTTTTGCTGCTAGTCTTCAGCAGTAGCTAAGTAAGCAGAGATAAGCTGCTCCTGTATCTGGCTGGGTTCTGTGGGAACAGGAGATTCATGTGGAGAAGGGCCTGGACTCAGTAAAATGACAATTCCTCTCTTGGGAATGGAGCAGGGGGCTGTGACACACTGGAGCCTGGTTGCTTTTGAAATTTTCCCAGCACTCCGATGCATGGGGAGCCCCCTGATTGTCACCAGGGCCACTTTTCAAAATCATATGTCTCAAAATGCTTCTTGTGGTTTTGGAGACATATATGTGTGATGCAAACTCTGCAGGCCCTTGGGATGCTCTGGTTATTCCTGACACTATGAGCTAGTGTCTGTGAACTTGGGCTTTGGTAAGGTCCCTGCTCTGATGGCTCCTAGACAGGCAGTGCTAAGGCAGGTTCCTGCAGAAACCTGTGTGATCTGTGTGATGTGACGATGCGATGTGATAGCCCTGACAGGTGTAGAGAGAGCACAACTCTTCAGAGTAGCTGCTCTGACTTGATATAGAGCTCTGCCCCATAGGAAACTTGGCTCCTCCACCAGAGTTTGAACTGTTATACAGGTGGTTTTTTTTCTTATCTCATGTGTTCTATTTGCAACAAAAAGCAAACAGGACTGGACAGTGGGATGACAAACCTGAACACCTCAAAATACTGACACTGAAATACTTGGTTCAAATCTGACCTATATATTTATTAAAATTATATTGCCAATTTTTTTTCAGGTCACAAATAAATACATAAGATCCACAGAAAATGCCTTGAACTAGCTGATTTAATAAGTTCAGTTCCCTGAGTTTAGTTTAAAACAAACAAAAATACCAAACCAATCCAAACCAAACAAACAAAAACCCAAACAAACAAAAAACACTCAGCCCCCCAAATTATACATTGACAGTCTATTTAGAGTGTGACTCATTCTTATTAAGAATCTCTCCTGCTAGAAGAATACCAAAGGGGTTGTATGTTTACCCTCTAACTAGAGTCACAAGTGATTATGGCTCTTTATAAAACACTTCTGAAATAGTGATAAAACCCTTCAGAAATAGTGATACACTGAAAAGTGGCAGACTGGTTCAGGAAGAAGTAAATTTCTCAAATGACCCATCAAGTGATGAAGTCAAAATGAGACACCTGTTGAAGACAGAGGGTAATAAGTGCTCCACAGATAAGAAAAGGACTACCCTTTTGCCTTAAAGTTCAAGAGGGAAGGTTTGAGGCTTTAATTTGTTGCTCTATCAGGCAATTGAAAAGAAACTGATTTAATACACTGTTCCCATAGTTTATGTTGGATGTAGTTCATCAGTTCTTTGATTCACCTCATACACTGATCTTCTTCAAAGATTCTAAGAGTTATGCAAAGATTCAAAAAAATGTGGGTTGTCTTTTGCTGCTGTTGCATATTTTGCTGCCACAGTGGAGGATGCAAGACACATCTTGAGGCTTATGCTGCTTTTGAGAGGTTTCTCACACACCAGAGGAGTTCAAATTGATCACACACCAGTTATTTAGTCAGTCCCCAGATGCTGAGACAGGAAACAGCTGTTGCTAGAGACAGATTGTTGAGATCACTTTTTTGGACATTACCGAGTGCAAACAAAAGTTTTCAGCACTGGTGGGTTCCTTTGCCTCCCTGGTGCTACAGTGCAGCTCCTGGCATGTAGATGTTAGCGAAAAGGATTCTCTTTGACGATAGATCCAATACTTAGATCCTTTGGCATTCATCATTTTTCAAGTATCTTATGTTAAATTTGACGTATTTCACTCAAAGATTCAAGTCTAAATTCAGTCATGCTTTTCAGCTCTAAGACCTATGGGGTTTTGTAAGTTTATTTTTCATTTATTGGGGATTTCTACTTTTAGGGATTTTTACTTTTTATAATACACTCTGGAATTCTCATGGGGTAATTGATTACTTTTTAACAGTCAACATAACTGTAACAATATAAACATAAGTAGGCCAGTAATAAACTATAAATAACAGCACTTTGAATCCATCTTTCCTAACAAAAATTCTCCTCATTTGTCTTTCCTGGCTAGATAGTTCTAGCTGCAAGTGAAGGAGCCTATCAGTGCATCAGAAACATAGAACAGAGATTTTTTTCTCTGACAATGTCATTTTCACAGAAAGCTAATATTTCAGTTCTGGAAGCAGGCACTCTCAGTGCTGTCGTTTTTGTAATTCTGATGAGAAATCTCATGATAGTATTTTCTTTTCAAAACCCAACTTCTGGAGATGTGGTCTCATAATGTGTTGTATTTTTATTTCACTTGTTAAAACTTTAGACATCAAAGAATACTTTAAATTCTGTTAAAGTACATAATTATTTTAAACATTTCTGTTTCACTTTATGCCTATGTCTTCATAAAGTGTGAATTTAAATTGTGATTTTACATTCAAGGGCTGATTGTACTTTATAGTTTAATTTTTCCTTTTAATGATTGTTCAGAACAATTTTTCATTTTGACATTATGTTACAGTGTAACATATTATCTAGTATATTAGCAGATCATTTTCTCTGTTTGGAAAAATGCCAGCATCTCTTTAAATGTGTATTGAGCATGCAAATGAAACCTACAATAGGTCTTGGCCAGGTGATGGTCAGTGACACAAGTAAAACCTCACTTTAAGGGACAGCAGGAGACATCAGAATTGAGATGCAATTTGAAGGAGTTCTGCTGAAGCAGCTGGTCCTCAAACCAGCAGACTTTGGTTGTCTCTTGCAATCCTCCTCCCCTCAAGGCAGTTCTTGCTGAGACACAATATGCCCACAATATGCCCAGTGGGTTATTATTTTAAATACAATTTGCAGGTGGATTTCCCCAGGGTCTCTGGTGCTGCAGCAAGCACAGTCAATAGCTCAGGACACCTACTGCCCTGGTGCAGGGTAATTCTTGTGCTGGCCCAGCTTTGGTCATGAGTTACAGAGCACGAGCTTTGCTGGCACTCAGGGATCCTTTTCTGTGCTGGCAAAGGAATTAAAGATGAGACTGCACGTGTGCAGCCAGGTGAGCCACCTTGCACACTGAGCTTGCCAAGCCAGGGAAGGTGCTGTCTCCAGTCACTGCTATCTTCAGCCCCTGACCCAGCAAGAAGAGCCTTTGCTTTTGTGACAGTTGTTTCAAACCTGCGAGATGAGGAAAGTGCAGCAATAAAAACACCCACTGATAGCTCCTGCACTCCCACGGGACTTCCCTTGTGCAGGACACACACTGTGAGCTGGTCTGTCACAGGGTCACTTGCCTGCTGCAATGACCTTCAAGTGCTCCAGCCACCCATCAAGATCATACTTGTTAGCAAAATATAAAATTGATTAGAATCAACAGAGATAAATAATTTGAAATGGAAATGTAATTGAGATGAGATGATGAAGAAATTAATATTGAATCTAATGAGGTAACTTAAAGTACTTCAAATTGAGATTACTTTGATTCCTTATACTAATTGCCAAACTCTAAATATGCAACAGGCTTGAAATTTAGGAAGACAATGTTGGTACCCTTGAGACATCCTTCCATGGTTGCATTCAGCAGCCAGACAGTGACATGCCATACAAGACCTCTCAGCTTCCACAGCCTCACTCAGATGGAAACTCTAGAGTATAGAACACACCAGTACCAAAATTTCTCCTGACCTCCACTGGTCCAGAATGTCACTATTCATACTTTAGTGATGACAAAGAAATACCAGCCAAACTTGTTCTCCAACTACATGCAGAAATATTTTCTTTTCAGTGAAAACCAAAGTAGTTAGAACAAGAAAATTGTTTTCTAGATAAGTCTTCCCATAGTCCCTAAAGATTACTTATATAGGAAAGGAATAATTAGGGAGAAGATTTTCTTTAAAGCCACTTTTTATAATTCTGTTTTCAGCAAAAGATACTCCATGTGATTTGACCAGTTCTCTGAGCCTTTTTATTTAAACAAAGTTAACTAAAAAACTCTCAAATTCAACTTCTACATACCACCCAAAGTAGCTCTGTAGGTAGGTGATGTACCTCTGGTGTTTCCTCAGGGAAACAGAAGGCACAGCTCACCTGAGGACCTGGCCCAGCAGGTTTAGCCAGCTAGGAGCAGCGTGGTGAGAGGCTGGTACTGTAGATACAGCATATGGCAGAGTGTAATGGGCTCCCTGGGCTCAACAGACTGGTCACAGGCTGTAAAAGAGGAACATGGGTGCTTCTCCTGAAAAAACTCAATTCCAGCTGCCTATCACATGGGGGCTTGCTGAAAGTGAGAAGGGATCATCAGTGTGTGATCTGAGAACAGCAAATAAGAAATTAAATATCACCATTGAAAAGTGTTTAATCGCTGCTCACATTTTGTGTTTACCTTTACGTTGATCTTTAAAGAGCCACTTGAGCTGCACTGAGTCAAGCCTCTGGACTGGTTCATGGACTCATGGCATGCAGAGCAGCAGAACTTGGCAGGTGCTCTGGAAGAAGCTTGTCACCTTCCAAAGTGTGGGGGGTATTTCTCAGTTATTTTCTGAGATGCATCATGGCCCAGCAGCAGCAGCAAGACTAAACTTGGCAGCCTCACAGCTGAACCACTGGGACTC
The DNA here is from genome assembly GCA_013400635.1 of Hypocryptadius cinnamomeus. Lineage (NCBI taxonomy): Eukaryota > Metazoa > Chordata > Aves > Passeriformes > Zosteropidae > Hypocryptadius > Hypocryptadius cinnamomeus. Next base: position 2,858 of record VYZP01042846.1, on the reverse strand, counting down.
ACCTACCTTTATCTCACATAAGGGAGGAGCCAGCTCACAGAAATATGGGAGAAGAGTTCATTTTCTTTGTTCTAATTGCCCTTTCATCATGAAAAAACTGGCTTCTTCTCTTGGGAGAATTCTCCCAGAGATTGAGGACTGTCCACATAGACTTTCTGTGTAGGAACTCCACTGACTGGTAGTAGTGTGTCTTACCTATTGTTTTCAGAGGTGCAGCAGATTGTTTTTCTTTTCTGCTCTATCCATGGTTCAGGTGGGATTTCTCATATGATTGCTGTTCTCTGGTCCCCCAAGAGAATGGAACAGGTGACTTGAATCCATATCACCTTACTGTGCCCAACTTCATGATACAATCATCTTTCTGTGGGGAAGGTAGAGGAAAAGCAGCCTCTTCTCCCACAGTGCTCGTGACTGTACAGGACTTCTCTTGGCAAGGCTCTCGATGGACTGTGGCAGCCACAAGCATTAAAGCAGGAACAGAGAAATATCCCAAGGGCCAGCTGTGGCAGCTGGCACAGCCTTGCAGAGGGCAGCTTGCAGCAGGTCAGACCAAGATCACCTGCCCTCCCCTCATCCTGCTGCATGGCTGGGTCCCTGCTGTGTCTGCTGCCAGGGTCTGTGGCACCCCCAGAAACCCAAGGTGGGGCACACCTGGGACTTCTGGATCTCCTCTGTGCTGCCCTGAGCTGTCTGTGGGGCTGGGCACAGCCCCTGCTCCCCTGTGGCACTGGTGGAGCTGGGCAAGGCTGCCCTGGGGATGCTGACCATGCTGCTGCCCCCAGAAGAACCTAGCCTGGCCCAAGCACCTTGCCTACCGTTGCTCTATCATGCCTGGCTGTCTGAACTAGCAGTCCTCATTTATGTTATTAGCTCCAATTGGTCATTAGGCCCTCAAAAGGGCAGCCTGTGCTACCAGGGAATGGGGGCAGGTGCCCTGACAGCTACAGCAACAGCTCTGTGTTCTGCCCCAGTGGGGCTACAATCTGCTGTCCTTTCAATGCCCTGGTCAGAATAGCAATAAATTAATCTCTGCATGTCTTATGGGAACATCTACCTGGAGGATTTGCTGCTGCTCATGGGCTAATGGGTTTTACCAGCCCTGCAGAGACAACGAGCCCCAGAAACGTCCCCTGGAGTGCCCACAGAGCTGCCAGGACTGCCTGGTCTGAGCCTGGCACTGTTATCTGATTGTTCTTCTATCTGAATTACAGAGCACAGAAGAACTATCTTGGGGATTTTCTGGGGACGTGGAAAATGTATATGCACTGGCACTGCTTTTAGAAAGGTGTGATAGAATTTTTGTGGGAAGATAGATTCCTTGTGCTGCAATTTTGCAGTTCACTGCAATATGATTGTTTTGCTTACATCATATACAATTCTGACACAGATGCATGGTGTGGTTTTACTCACTTTATTCCTCAGCCTTTTACACTTCTGTCCTATACTGTCAGGAGAAAAAGGAATGCTCTTGTATATTTTCACTATGATAGAGCATTTAGTCCACTGTTTCCTTTTTACTTTCCTAACCTAATGTTCAAGTGCTTTTTAAAAAAAATTAATAATCAACAAATTACTTTGGTAGGTTTGATGTGACCTTGTTATTTTCAGAAATACCCACCCCAACAATTTGTAATAAATATCTGTCTAAGATAGCTGGCAGCTATGTCTCTATAAATAGCAACCTTTCCATGGTACCTTCCAGACTTTCTTAGCTGCTTGAAGACTTGAAGACTTTGGTTACAACAGCTGATATTTTTGTCATCTTTCCCTCTGCAGATTCTCAGAGCTGTCCTGCACTTTGCCTCTGGGAAACAGAGGTGAGCAACAGTAATAGAAATTAACAGCTGATAAACAAAATGCCATGAAAACACTGGCCCTTCTCCTGGTGCTTTATTAAAAATTGAAACTTTTGCTTATCTGGAGTTATGTGAAAAACCTCATAGCCCCAGTGGGACATTGTGTGGATCCAGGCACTGCTGCTGCAGGGAGGGTGCTGGGGTCTGCCAAGTGGAACAGCACCGATGCCAAGGAGGGGAATGATCTCTAGTCACACCAGATGCAGCTCTGGGGAACTCAGGGAAATTCAGCAAGACTCTCTTACAGCAAGGAAGAGCATGATAATGTGACTGATTTTGTCCTTTGACAGATTACACTGAAAATAACTGACCCAGGGAAAGACGCTGACACATGCTCTAAACAAAGCAAAGCAGTAAGTGTGTCAAGTGCCATAGGGGATGCCAGGCCCAGCGCAGGTCTGAGCTCAGGCCAGGGAGAGCTGTCCTGCTGTGCTCAGAGCACTGCAGCTCCCCAGCTGCCTGTGGGGTGGGCTTGTCCAGCAGGGCTGGCACGGATGTCAGCAGCCCAGCTATGACCCTGTGAGAGATGTCAGGAGCCCAAATGTGACCCTGGGAGATGAAGATTGTTTCCACAATTGCCTGTTCTCACAACAGCTGACTGCCCAAGTGACTGAGCACAGGCACACCCTGGTCTCAGCCTGCACTGCTGAGGGGTTTATCAGTTTCTCTCTTCTGAATGACCTCCCTGGGAGAAATTCTGGGTTCAGGCCCACAGGTGAAAGGATGCCACCGGTGCAAGAGGGACAGGGCAGATACAGTAAGGTGCCCATGGTGTGAGGGGGACCTCTCCACCAGCCCTGGTGCACAGGGTCAACGTCAGCTGCCTTTGAGCTGTGCTAGTAATAATAGCAATAAAAAAAGTTCAAACCTGTTACAGGCAGTAATGTACATCTAAACATACATCTCATTTTGCACTTTCAGTGTTACACTCATTGACAAATACAACAGCCTGTAGGTTGTTAAACAATCTGAAGGTAAATTCAAATTTCTTAATTTTTTTTT
>VYZP01042845.1:0-13298 GCA_013400635.1 Hypocryptadius cinnamomeus | reverse complement strand
ACCTATCCATTACATCACACAAACAATTACAGGGGAAAAACATTACTATTTTTTTAACCTTTACAGTCAGAAAATAGACTCACTTAAAACTTCAATAATTGCAATATTCTTTGGCATAGTGTTTTTAAAAGACCCACTTCTCTTCTGTTTGCTTACGATTTACTTGATGCCTTCTCTAAGCCTTGTGTTGGCAGAGACAGTGAACAATTAAACCTGTGTACCCTCTCCCCACCACTCACAACACTGAAGATCTCAAGACTATCTTCAAATGTCTTTTCTTCTCAGGATAAAGAACCCCTGTTTCCTGTGGACATAAGCCTTTTCATATTTCTTAAAAATGCTGCTTTTCCCAAAATTTTCTTATCCTATTGTATTGTTTCTGAGCTGAGGGACCTGAACTGCCCATGATACAAGATGCCGGTGAGCCACGAACATACAAAGTGGCAAAAAGGATGCCATCTCTTTAATTCTCTATTCCTTTATTAGTATTTCCTAGTATTTGATTTGCTTTTCTGATCAGTGTAGAGTAGTGAGCTCCGGTTTTACACTGCTGTTTATCATAACTTGGTAACTGACTCACACATAGAAACAGCTCAAAACTCACCATCATTTTTTCCCTATGTTATCCTCACTGAATTTCACCTGCCTTTCCACTACTCAGGCACCCAGCCATGTCAGTCAGTCCCCCAGTTCTTCATGGTCCACTTCAACCTTACTACTACAAGCAAGTTACTATCAGCAGCACACTTTCTCACTTCATCAACAAGCTCCTTTCCAGTGTACAGTTTATGGGCTGAATGCACCAGTCCAACTACTCTGGTGACTGAGAAGCACTTATTCCTATCTTATTCCTCCCATCTTCTACTGACTCTTCCCACAGAGTTTGTATTCATCATGGTAACCCGTCTGTAAATACTTCATTATGAAGTAGATACTATCCTTGTTATTGACAAATTCTACATCTTTGCAAACAAGATGTAGGGGAATAAAGTAATGCCATTTTCTGCCCTTTGATTAAAAAAAAATAATCCCTAAGCGTTTGCATATTTTGAATCCAAATATCCAGGGAATATAAAGTAACACCTCTCTCCTTCATATATGGCCATAAGTAAGAAGTGGCACAAACAAAACAACAGCAATTTCTCCTCTTGTAACTCTTCCATGAAGACAAGACTTCATTAAATCTTCTAACAATTTTTATCCTGAGGATCAAAAAGAAAGCAATTTTTTTTTTAAATTAAATATTTCTTCTGCTGTCTGCCAGCTGTGTGGGACTGCCAGCAACTACATGGCAACAGAAAATTTTCTGAGTCAGGAAATTACAGCTTCCCCCAAGTTTTCTTCTTGATCTTAAGCAAATTGCTACTATTCTTTACTAGATTAATTTATTAATATTCATCCCCCTAGTGGCCCATTTTTGCTAACTATTAAGTTAATGGTGCAGGGAATAATGTCTTTCCAGCCTCCTAACCTGGCTGTTTCCTACTAGCCTACCACAAAGGGCACCTGAATTCTGAAAAGACAGGACTATGATTTGTAGGAGTTAGCCATGGGGAACTGATTCCACTTGCTCCCATGTGTTCCTGCATTACTCAGGCAGCCACAGCCCAACCCTTAAATTATTGTCTGAAACCTGCAATGACTCCTCTCATCAAAGTTCTCTCCTAACATTTATCCTAGTATTATTTGTGGCACCCTCAGCCTCTTTGATATCACCAATTCCAGACTCTTTGTACCTGGCTCATTAGCGTGAAGAGTGGCCAGAAGCTCTGAAGAGCACAAGACACAAGATGGGTGCTGGCAACCTCAATTTACATTACACCTCACACCAAATAACTATGTTGTCATCAAGTTAAAAAGACCAAGAAACAGCACAATGGAAAATTTCAACAAAGTGTGGCTCCATCATTAAAATCTCTATTTGAGTTTTTTTGTTGGTTTCATTATACAGAGAGGCAGAGAGCTCTGTAAATAGATTTGCTTAGTTTCCGTGTCTGTTGCCAAATTTCCATCCTGTGGAACCAATTTTAAATAGAAAAGGTGTCCCTTCCCATCCTCTGCTCCTTGGTGTCATTCTTATTAAGGATACAGAGTAAAAAATGAATGGAAATGAACTAGTCACAGTGGGGTTCAAATCCAAATGTTAACTTTTTTAATTGCCAAAAAAAATTCAGATCTCTTTGATCCATAAGTTTGTCTTTCTTGCAGCTATGGAAAGTTTTTAAACGCGAGGCTGCCAACAATGACTTTGTTATAAACTAGAGTTCACAGTTGTTTTTATGGAATTTTGTCTCAGTAACTTTTAGCTCAGCAGTTCTCATGAAAATATTTCCAAACCACCAACTTTGCTAAATATTTCCAGTAAAGCAAAATAATCCCTAGCTCCTAAATACAACTCTACTTCTTTTTTTAACTTTACTTTATCCTTCAGAAAACTAGTATAGCTTTAAACATGGGAATGACAGAGAGGGGAGAAAGGAGACAAAAAAAAAATCTAAGAACTTCAAGCAGCCTCTCATATCTCTGGGTCATAGCAGATGCAGGACTGGAAATGGAGATGAGATTTGGGAAATAATCTCCCACATATACACAGGTATTAATAGCAATAGTGGATAAAACCAGAGTAAGCACTGCAATTTGAAATAGTGCAGTACTTGCCTAGCAGAAAGCCCTCAGATTTAGCCATTGTTAGCCCATGCTCACTGACAGAATTTCCACACCAACATAAAAAGCATTATAAATGGGAAAGAAAATCTGATGGGCTTTGTATTGCCATTCTGTTTAGCTCTTTCGAAGAGGGAGTGTAAAGGAATCATTATTATAACCCTTTTCGTATCCGTCAGATGTTGCATGTTTTATGTAACTATAACACATTTGGCAAACTCTTCCTACCTACCCATATGCTAGGGAAAAGCTCAAACTGTGCAAGAGAAACCTTTCTTCACAAAGTAAATTTCCTCATAGAGAGGAACTGAGACTCGGACCTAGGGCTCCAAGATCTCCAGGCGCTCCTCTCTCCACGAGGACTGAGGCTTCCACACAACCTAGAACTCAGGTAGCTGCCTCCCTGGGAAGCAGAACCATCCGTCCTGTGCTCTACACATGCCAAAACAGCAACTGCACTGGGTCACTGCACACACCAGACCACAACACAGAAGCAGTACAACCAAGGCAAGCTCTCATCCATGCCCCTACCATGGCTCTTTCAGATGTGCTGGCCAGTGTGCCCCATCACCAGTGACCAGGCCCGTTCCCCAAAGCAAAATAAAAGGATCCTGACATCCACAACTCCACCACAGACTCCAGGGCAGCCAGCTGGGTGTGAGAGTTGACCCCAGGGGCGAGTCCATGTGGGATGCACTGTTCTGCATGCATTGGTCTTTCACCTCAAGCACACCCCTACCTCTGATCTTGAACTCAAACCCCATTCGTCCTATGTATGAGACCAAAATTTGCAAGCTCCATAGGTAGTCCTGAAACTTCTATCTTCCAGCTTTTCCCTACAGTACACAGGGAAAATGGCAGCAGCTGCGATGAGTGGGAGCTGCCACCAGAATACCCCAGCAGAGGAAGGAGAGGAGTGTATGGAGAACACGTAGGAAGCTATGGAGAAACAGAAGAGGGTACACCACAAAGCACTCACAGCACAACTTGAGAGAAAAACAACCACCCTCAAACAATGGGGCTAAAAAAGAAATGGCAGGGAGGAAGAAGATGATGAGAAGAGTCCAGGTGCAGAAGAACAGGGGAGGCTGTTCCAGGCAACCAAAAAGGATCTTCCTTCTTGATTCATCCTTAAAACACTTTAGATTTAAAATTTAGAATTTAGAAAAAAATTAGAATTTCAGAAATAGATTTGCAGAGCAAACAGATAATGCATTTCACTCACCAGAGCTTTCCCCTGCAACCTGTCTATGCAATTTAAAAGTGTTTTCAACTAAAAACATTTGCTTATTATACTTCACATAAATGTCAAACAGTTGAGTTATCTTGGCAAATACATGCCAAAAAAAAGCAACCTCACTATAAGATTAATATTTTTACTAGGTTCTACAGTGAGACTAAGCAGGAAATACCCTTTGCCTTCAAACTTGTGTGGAACTTTTCAAACTGCAGATAGACCAATTTCTTTATCTAGTGGGATCATCCAGTCAAGTTTTGTTGCTGGCTTTGCTTGGAAAGCTGCTTCACTACCCTTTAGAGACTCCTGAGTTGCAGACAAAAATGTCTGTAACTCAAGTATATGGGCACAATTTAAAACTGTGATGCACTTGTGTTAACAAGAACTCAGGCAGCCTTTGATTGCAGCAATTGTGGCAGGGTTTCTGCAAAAGAAGATCGGAGGTCACTGTTTTGAATGCAAAAAGTGAGCGGCCAAGTGACCAAAGTGGGAGGCTGCAACAGGGCTCATTGCATCTGTAAAAAAAATAGTGCTAAGCTCATCCATGAAACAAGAACAGAAAAGGGATTTAAGAGATTAAAAGACACAGCACTTGTTTCTTAATCTAGAAAATGAACCCTGCAAGGAAGCATGATGGAATCGGGATGGGACAGAAGGATAAGAATAGGCTGCATGAGAGAAGGACAGAAGTTGTCCTGACTGAAGAGGTTTTGACCAGTCCTACCAGTGCTTTACATTGTCACTGCAAAGAAAATGGGAAGCAAATCCTTGTACCACCCTTCTGGCCCCCCTGAATGTAGCTGCAGCATTAGATCTGAACCTGATGGGTAAAAACAATCTTCTGTGGACAGGACAGGGAGAAATGCATTCATTTGTCAGCTAAAAGGGACTGTAACTGCCTTTTACCTTGAAGTCTTGCCTGTTATTTCTAAAAGGGTACCAAGGCACTGGATATTAACATTTAGAAACCAAACCAGGTAGGCAAGCTCACAGGAAGGAAGATTAGGTTTTCTGAGTGCTAAGCGATGTCATATTAAGCAAAGCATGGGTTTTATTTTACAAAATGTAAATTTATATATCAAATTGTTTCAAACAGCTAATAAAGGCCTCCAGAATTGCAGAGTGGTTTATACACCCAAAAATTATGGAAATTAATTGACACTTCTGGATATCAATTTTCTGAGATCCCTTTTTTTTGGCCCACTGCTCTACAAACAAAATGCACATTGACAGAAATGCACAGATGGCCAAAAATACTCCTGCTTCGCAAATATACCAGTACACTAGATGGATTACATAAAATTCTTAAACTTTCTAGATCTCTCAAGTACACTGTGTGAGTTATGCTTGCTTAGAATAGTGATAATGCAACAAGTAACTCCAGTGTTGTCTTATACAAGCACAGAAAACAAATTAAACAACTCACCACTGATTTTCAAACAGGCAACTAATTAATCCTTGCTAAAGTAAGCATGAAGAATATCAATTAAGGTATCTTTACACACACCCTGAATCTCTTCTTCAACCAGTTTATGATCTTGTTCCCAATTAGGCTTAAAGCTACTGATTTTTTTAAGGTCTGTTTTGGGTTTCTGTGGCAAGGCTTTGGTATCAGAGGAGCTACAGGGGAGGTTCCTCTGAGAAGCTGCCAGAAGCTTCTCCTGTGTGTGACAGAGCCAATGCCAGCTGGCTCTAAGACAGACCCACCACTGGCCAAGGCCAAGCTCAGCAGTGATGGTGTAGCACCTCTGCAGTAGTGCATTAAAGAAGGGAGGAAACTGTGCAAATTCAGCCAGAGTGAGGAGTGAAAGGGTGTGAGAGAAGATCCCTGCAGACACCAAGGTCAGTGAAGAAGTAGGGAGAGGTGCTCCAGGCACAGGAGCTGAGACAAGCCAGCAGCCTGTGGTGCAGAGCACGGTGAGGGAGCTGTGTCCCTGCAGCCCATGGAGGACCACAGTGGAGCAAGAGCCACCTGCAGCCCACAGTGGAACCTCAGCCCAGAGCAAGTAGATGCCCAAAAGGAGAAGGGAGGCTGTGGGAAGCCCACTCTGGAGCAGACTCCTGGCAGGACCTGTCAATGCATGGACAGAGGAGCCTACACTGGAGGAGCAGAAGAGTGTGAGGAGTCCTCCCCCTGAGGAGGAAGGAGCAGCAGAAACAACATGTGATGAATGGACCACAACCCCCATTCCCTCTTCTCCTGTGCCACTGAGGAGGAGGAAGTAGACAATACAGGAGTGAAGTCGAGCCTAGAAGAAGGGAGGGGTAAGGGTGAAAGATTCAGTTTTTATTTCTCATTACCCTTCTCTGATTTGATTGGTAATGAATTACTTCCCCCAAGTCAGGCCTGTTTTGCCCATGAGGGTGGTTGCTTAATCATCTCACTCCACTTTTATCTCAACTCATGAGCCTTTCACCATATTTCCTCTCCCCTCTCCAGCGAAGAAGGGGAGTTGTAAAGCAATTTTGTGAGCACCTGGCATCCAGCCAGGGTCAATCCACCCCAAAAAGTCCCCAATTATTTTAGAAGCAAAGGCCTCAGCACTATAGACTGATGACAGCCCTAATGAGAATCACATTCTCCTGTGTCTTGACCGAGCTGGATGGGATTTTGAGCAACCTGGTCTAGCAACAGGCATCCCTGCCCACAGCAGGGGGGTCAGAACTAGATGATCTTCAAGGTCCAACCCAAACCATTCTATGATTCTATGACTTATCAAGTTTTTCTTTCAAGAGTCCTCACTGTGTAGTCCTCATTGTAGGAGTCTGTGCTCTGAACGCCTTCTAAAAGCAACCAACTTTACCAAAAAGAACTCAGAATATGTCCAAGAGCTATGCAATGTACTCAGGGATAGAAACGCTGACAACAAATCATTTCACATGTGCATTGTGCACTTCTAACTAAATATTGCTAAATAAAAAGGTAAAAGCAAAGAAAGCAAAATGCTCAACCAAAAATATTTTTAAAGAAAATTGGGGGGAAAAAATATATATACACTTGTTAAACTGTCTGCAGTAACTCTAGATTTTTCCCACATGCATGTATTACGCAAATTTTTAACACAACTGTATCTCAACACATAAATATACTCCCATTACACCTGACATACTATAATAGTTATTTGATATGCATATATTACCAATATTCTGCATAGTACATCACATATATTGTATGCTTCTTCCAACTCTGTTCCCAAAGACCTTCTCCAACAAGGCTGTCAGCACCATCTCATGACTTGCACATTTTATTAATCTGTAGTGAAACAAGCTGAATGCAAACAAAATCATTTTAACCATCCACATTTCTACAATTTTGACAGTGTGTGTCCTAATTTGACTCCATGCATCCCTTTAAAACATCAAAAGTGTATTCATACTTCCTTATGTGTCAAATCATTTTGGTTATGGCATTCAGTATATAGGTAATGCTACACATGCATGTAGAATTCACATATGACTTAGTGGTGACTGTCATGTGTCACATGTTGCAATTTCCACCCTCCAAGGAAGAAAGGAACATGTATTTACAGCTGCATCCAGAGCTGAACTCTTCTTCGTGACAGAGAAGAAAAATTATACAGTCTACTAAAAAAAGTAAAATAAAAGGAATTTACTAATTATGTGCCTAATCTTCACCTTTGTAGCTGCATTAAGGCAGTTTCAGGCGCAGGGAGCACAGTGTGCTGTGACAACCCCATCCACTATGTCACGATACTTCACCACGTTTCTAAGTTCTGCAGCTTATGCAAGCTCCCAAATCTTCCGCATAATACTTACTCATCCAGCTGGAGAAAACACAAATAATCTAAAGAACCAATAATATACACCATTTACATAACACACCCTGCAAAACAGAACTGTGGGACCAGCCTCATGAATTACAGCAAGACTGAGGCTGCGAGGGCTGAGTCCCCAGCTGGCGGCACAGGGCACTTTGCACGGCGTGTGCTCCTGGATCAATCCCTCCTCTGAGACACGGACAGAGCACTGCACAGGTGGTACCTGCTCGACTTGTCAGGGCTCAGATTTAGCTAATGGCACACCATTTACACTGTTTTCTAGTACCTGCCCCACAGCAGATGCTAGCATAGGAAAAACCTACCACCTATTGCCACCGACTGCTGCAGGAATGGTAACTCCATTTGACTGAGAGAGAGTGAGTGAACCAACTCAACAGTTACCTGTGCCAATGAGGATGTCACAATTACTAGGAATAGAGGGAATCAAACCACATGGGTGAAAAGAAGTAGTTTTATGTGCATGGAGTGTCTTCTCATAACCAGCTTCATCTCAAAGAGCTCTGCTTTTAAAACCACATAAACATGAAAAGTGATTCACTGGTAACCGCATCTGAGTTTTTCAGTATCTTATAAAAATCTAAACCATAGATCTTAAAATGATACCAGCTTCTAGAAGATCAGAGTTCTATTTATTTTCTCTTATCACATCATTTTCATGTTTGCCTTTTCTGATGTTCATTTAACAACTTGCATTATTTTGATGTTCATTTAACAAACAGGTCCAGACAGCTACTTTCCTTTTCCTGTCACCAGGCTTCTGCTAAGCAGCAGGGGTAAAATCATTACAATACAATAAGGAAACAGAAGTTACTAGACAGATTTCAGCAGCTTTAGTATACAGAACTGCTTGCAATTTAGTCAGCAGTTAGGACTGATTATGATAATTTAACTGTTGATGTTATACCAACACAACTCCCAGTGATAGAAACATCTATGACATAGAGAATCAAGTGAGGGAGAAGGGGCAAGAACAGAAGAAATGTGAAAATCCCAAGAAAAATGGAAAATAGCAGATTCAAAAAGCTTTGGAAAGTGCAAATGAAGGCAGTGAACTGAAAACGTATTTTATAAAAACACAGACTGTTTTTCCAGACAGCTAAATATTTTTGCTAATGGATAACACTTCCTTAATATGTAATTTCTACATGGTAACACTGAAATAATGAAATGGCGGGGGAAAAAAAGCAAGCATCATATACAAAAATTGCCAATTTCTGTCTCTAGCCATCTTTTCCTTCTCTGGTCTGTTTTGGAGCAACCACAGCATTAAACAGAAAGAAGGCTGTAACTAGAAGCTTAAATATGACAGGACACAGACACTTGCCTTCCATGCACACTGTCATTGTGAATTAGGCACGAGTTGACAAGCTAAAGACCTGGCTCGCAGTCTCATCATTCAATCATCCATCCAATCTCATCAATTGAGCAAGGCAGTAACACATGTCCCCTCCAGCTTAAATGACAGCAAAACTGTGGGTTGTAATCACAGGTCATCTTCAAACGACACTTACCATTAAGGATGGTTTTGTTCCAAATCAATTTTTATTGAGAATTACTGTAATACAATACTTCTCTTTGCTTCTTCTAACTCCTGCATTTAACTCTGTTTAGAAGAACATTTAAAAATGATAATTTAATCATTTTCTAGGAATAAGGTAACAGCAAATGACATTGAGTAGAAGTCAAAACTAGCCATTTGCAATCCAAAAACTCTGACAAAAATAAGGTCACCTAGATGAACATCCAGGACTGAATCTTTAGCTAGTACTAATCTATGATGTCTTAGCTATTAGTCTAAACAGTCTAGACTATTTTAACCTTGTAGAAGCTGTCTCAAATTACCTGGACATAAAAATTTGAAAAATAAATCAAAATGTAAATGACAACATTTAAGTATCCTTAAAAAAAAACAGTTACACATTTACACGTAGCCTCTAATGTTTTCCTAACACATAAAATGCATTCTTCTTCTAAATTTGTCAGATTGATATTTTTCTCTTCTTTATTTTCTCTTCTTTATTTCTCTTCTACAAAGGAGTGTTCCTCTCTTTTTTTGGACCTTGAACAGCAATTCTATACTAAGTCAGCTGAGTGTGACCTGAAAGGATGCTGATGGAGCCAATGGGAAAGCCAATGGGAAAAACAACAGGAAGAAAAGTTTTATTTCTTTACAGGGTATATAGAAAGTGTAGAAGCAAAGTGAGAATCACTACTTCAGAGTAGTCATCTCTCCAGATGAGATAGGCTCATCTAGAACTCATTTACCAGTTTTTAAACACCAAGAACTCCTTCATAAAAAAGGGTCAAATCCAACAGACACCACAGCAGCATCTCTGATTTTCAACTAGTCAGAGAAATATAATCAAATCTCTATTAACATAATTTGCTTTGTGATGGTTTACAGCAGCTGAGGATCTGCCTTGTGGATAACTGGAAATTTGTTTGTTCTCCCACATCACTAGACAGAATGTGCACATTTCCCAAATTTTACCAAGCTTAAATGAAATTCTAACCACCTGGCACAGATACTTCATCACAAGTTTATTTTTCTCTATGGCACCCTCACCACCTTCCCCGGCATATCAATCTCAAACATCTGATAACAGCTACAGAAAATATGGGAATAGACTTCTGTGACAGCATATAAACACTACCAAAAATACACTTTATTATCAGAAAATGTATTTTAAAATTTGCACCTAGTGAACAGTTAAACATAAAATTTTTCCATCACTCTGACAGAAATGTGTTTATCTAAGCTAAAAGTAAGGAACAGCTTTTATGATATAAGGATACAACAGAGGCTCATAGAATAGCTTGTATTGGAGGGGACCTTTAGAGGTCACCTGGTCCCATTCCCCTGCCATGGGCAGGCACATCTTCAGCCTGATCAGGTTGCTCAGAATCCCATCCAACCTGACCTCAGATGCTTTAAGGGCTGGAGCATCCAGCACCTCTTTTAGCAACCTCCGCCAGTGTTTTACCACTCTCAGAAGTAAAAAACTTCTTTCTTATATCCAATCTAAACCACTGAAAGCCATTCCCCCTTGTCCTGTCACTACAGACCCTTGCAAAAGGTCCCTCTCCAGCTCTCTTGCAGGCCCCCTTCAAGTACTGGAAGGCTGCTCTAAGGTCTTCCTGGAGTCTTCCCTTCTCCACGTGGAACAGCCCCAGCTCTCTCAGCCTGTCTCCAGAGGAGAGGAGCTCCAGCCCTCTGAGCATCATCCTGGCCTCCTCTGGACTCACTCCAACAGGTCCATGTTCTTATGTTGGGGACCCCAAAGCTGAACCCAGTACTGCAGGTGGGGTCTCACAAGAGCAGAGTACATCTATCTATGTGTATAAACACACACAGAGTTTTCCAAATAACTGCAACTTCAAAAAGTTTGTTATTATATTTTAAACAATTCATATTTTCACTTCAGTGATGTTATAAATGATCCTATGTTTCCCAAAAATTAGAGTACCAGAACTGATGGAGATCCTGAACTGACCATGCAATCTGGCCTCTCTACTAGTTCTGCCATCCTGCTTGGATGCACCCCTTGCAGCTGATCTTTGAGCAAAAAACCTAAATTTCAAAGGATTTTCAACAAAATATTTCTGTTGTTTCCAGAACTAAGTGTTCTGGAATGTGCAGGTAATTATTTACTCTCTCTAGGTTTATATCAAGTAGAATTAGCTTCAGTTTGTTCAGAAAGATCAGTGTGACAAACAGTTCAGTCAAGGAAGAGTTCTTATACCAAAAATCACATTAAAAATTGTTTTAAATAATAAAAGTTAGAATATAAGGAACAGTTTAAAGCTCAACTTCCTTCGTATTAGAAGAGTTTTAGGCCGCAACTTGATTATTCCAAAAGCTTTAAAAAAAAAAAAAAAAGAGAAAAAGAGAAGAGGCTAAGTGCATACAGACCAAATCAAGTATTTTGGGATAAGCACAACAGACTTGATCGTTTGTATTTCTTTTCTTCAAGCTCTATCTCATGCTATATATCCTCAAAGTTATCTTTTTATTTAATCTTTGGCCAAATACACTTTCTCTCCTCACAGAGATAAAATATTTTCATTACAGTTTGCAAGTTGGGGAAAAAGAGTATTAAAACTTATTATTGATATTATCAAAAAAGGAAACTCCTAAACCAAGACTTACAAAATAACTTGGAAAATTAATCCAGATGTCGAAGAAGAACAGTAAAACTAAAAAAAGGAGTGTCCATGAAAAATGAGCAACCAGAAGAATACCACCTTTGGCACATTCTTGATGACAACAAACTCCACGAAAGCCCTGAGGAATGGCAGATACTCTGTAATTTCTTTCCAGTCACTTCTTTAAAATTAACTTTAAATATGAATGGGAGGCTTCCACTGTCAGAGCTGCACTGCTTCTTTGTAAATGGCATGTATCCAGCCAGGGATACCAGAAATAGTTGTGCTCCCCCATGTTATATAATCACCACCTCGCTACACTGGTATGGAAGCCCTCACACTGGTGGTTCTTGTGGTGTAACATTTCTTGTAAGCAGCAGCAGATCTGCTGAGCATCAGGTAAAAAGAAGAATGTTACCCCTAACAGCTCCAGGCACACATGAAACACAGTCTCCCCACATGACAAAGCAAATGCAAAAATCAGAGGGCACACAAGGTACGTCACAGGCAGCCCTCTGTATGACCTTCCAACAAGTGAGGATCCTGTAGCGATATTAAAACAAAAGAGAACTCAACTTTTGCAATTGGCTAAAGAAAGAGTAACCTTTAACCTACACACCACACCCAAACACTTTTTTTTCTGAGACAGTGCTTAGTTAGAAAGATTTCACGTTCAAGGTGACAGACTGGCAGTAATGAAATGTGAACTTTTCCACTTCTCTTCAAAATCACAAGTAACAACACAGGGAACTTCTCACACTGTCCAGTTCAATTTCCTTCTCACTTAATTATAGATCAGGAGTAATTCCACTACAATTAATTAAGTTACATCAGAGGCTGACAAGAGAACTAGCAGTCTGTCTACAACATGACACAGGGGAAAGACAGCTGTTCTCCCACCACAGCCATTCATTTTTAGCCTCAGAGAACATTAGCCCGTTACAATTGCACTAATGACCAAAGCCATTCAATCAAAGAGCAATTAAAGTTCTGCAAAATTAAAGTCCTGAAGTCCAGTCTTATTTTTTAGGAAAGTACCTTAATGAACAATGTAAAGACAAGCCTCAGAGCAAAGCTCTCCAGCCTTCCTGTTCAAACAGACACAAGAGCCACAAGCAAAGGAGGGACAGCTTGCAAGGACACTGCCGCTGGAGAAGACTCCACCAGTGTGGTCCTTCTCAACAGGGCTCCTGCTCTTAGCATTCCATTTGGCAAACACCCAGCATTTCCTGGAGAAATGAGAATGCCCTTTTTTTCTTTTCTTTTTTTTTAATTTATTCCTCCACAGCTACAGTACCGACTTCATATTTAATTCCCCATTTTCACTGCAGGAGGAACAAAATGCTCTGGTGAATGCTCTTGTACACCCCGTGTAGAACATCCACTCCAGAACCAAGCAATACATCAGACATAAGGTGACAGTTTTCAGGCCTGGACTGAGTGTGAATAAC